>JACSZP010001485.1:0-13431 GCA_016161895.1 Pinna nobilis
GACCTAAATGAGTGGTTCCCAAAATCTTTTTTTCTTATATAAATCACCTGAATTAAGAAACCACCTGTCATATGTGACCATTTTTGCTCCTTTCCTTGGACGGCCTCTTAAAACAGGTTTGACTGTAGTGGTCTCCGTAGAAGTGAAAGATTCTATAGTAGGATGGTATGGTATTGTTGTTTAACGTCCCACTCAAGAATATTTCACTCATATGGAGACGTCACTATGTCGGTAAAGGGCTACAAATTTTGCCTATGCTTGGCACTGCTGGCCGTAGAACGCAGAGGGTTCTTTAACGTGCCAACACCTACTGTGACACAAGACCTCGGTTTTTTCTGTCTCATCCGAAAGACAGGGACGACCAACTGTGGAGTGGCGCTCTATAGTAGGATGTTAAACATTAATACATGCATAACCAACCAATCAATACAGCAAACTTACATGTCAAAGGACAGGGTCATCATCTAGATATGACACCCTTTGTTTCTAGGGCTATTTTCTAATATTCTTGTTTTTATTTTGCAGGTGTGAAGATTTAGAATTTAGAAACTTCATCGATGACAATAATGTCTACACTGCAAACTTTCATTCAGAGTTTGTGATGGCACAGGTAAAGCTTCAAATGAGAACTTGATGTTGATTAACATAGTTTAACAAGGAGAGCTAGAAATCCATCCATAGCTTCTAGTAGAGTGCTCACCTTTAGATGAAATGGTCAAGGGTTCAAGTCTAAGTAGAGGCATGGTCAGTTTTCCCTGTCCTTCATATGAGACAGTGAAATTGAGGTCCGATGTAATGGTAGGCTTTACTATGTTCAATATCCCTTACTGCTTTGGTCAGAGTCTAAGGCATAGATTAAAATTTTTTTGAAGCCTGCATCAGTTTGACGTTGGCATAATATGATATATAATAGTAAAAATAATGTAAACCACCTCAAATATACAGTAAAACTTTTATGAGTTGAACTTCAATGACTCAAATTTCTCATTGTGTCGAACTTTTTTTGAAGTCCCAAACAATTTCCCTATATAATCCTATTAAAGAACTACGTATGACTCGAAGTTTTATGAGTCGATTTTTCGGGATTTTTCCCGTTGTTTCGAATTATTATTCAGTCCTTTCGCGGTATAAAAAAAAAATCACCAAAAATATGTCAAACTTGAAAATTTATCCTTAAGGTACCGTACTGGACTTCGATGAACTGTATTTCATTTCATTTTCATCAATGTTTATTTCAGTTCGGTGCCTGGATCTGTTGGATATGTTGGGTGGTACTGTCAGTCATGGCGCTCATTAAGGTTTACCGCTACCATCGTCGCGAAGCCATTATGGTCAGCATGAACAGAGAAAGACAAAGACTACTGCAGAAAGTTGGACATAGAGAGCCATTGGTCACGTGACCACGTTATACTACAGAATCTGTGGCCATTTTTGCAAAAGTTCTTCTGATTTAAATCATTCATAATCCTTTATATGTCAATGATATTAAGATATTGCCATAATTTGTACATTTAATGAAAAAAAATTACTGCTGATAATGATGAAATTTGATTTTATTTAATAATCTAAAATGGAGCATAACCAAAATTGTTAAAAATTATGTGATAATTTATATATTTTTACTGAAATTGCAAACACTAAAAAGTGATTTTAATCACAAGAATTTTTGTGAAAAGGGCCGCTGGCAAACAACTTATTACCTTAGCCCAGATGTTAATCCGCCGGTTAAATTTTAACCCATGGATAATATATCCTAGGATTGATATTAAACCTATATTAAATTATATTGCAAAATAATTGGTTAAATTGAATCATTTTCGAAGCAAGATATTTAACCAAGACATTGGACTTGGTTTACGCCTTTAAATAAGGAACAATAGAATTTAAACTTCAGAAAAATTTAACCAATAGATGAACAGCTGAGTCTGATTTCTCCTCATGTATTAGTGATGTCATATTTTGGGGTTGGTGTATCGTTTTTTTTTTACCCAGTTTCTATTCAACTGTAACTTAAACGTGATTACTGAATATATCTGCAACAGAATACTAACTTTCACACATGTGTGATATGACTTATGAATTTACAATATCTAGGGTGCGTTGTAAAACATTCAGCTGATTTTCAAGCGAAGAAGCACCTCAGTCACAAGGTTTCAAGCCTTTAAATTTAGCTTTCCTTCGTAGGCCAAGCGCTTCACTTTTTACAACGCACCCCTTATCTGATAAATTTGTGCAAGGCATATAAGGGATCCGATTTAAAATCATGCAGTATTTTCACATTGTATATTATATCATTGAAAAGATATTTTATTGATTTTCAAAGTATTAGAGTCAATCTCATTTGGAATCAGGTCTTTTATTATTGTCTTATTTTAAGTTTCTTGTATCATAGGAAAAATTATTTAGTTCATGAAATATAGACGTATCATTGCAATAATCATGGTAGCTTACTGTTAAGAAGATTTGGTTCAATTTGTGGGTATGTCTCTGTTGTAAGACTTCAGAAGCTAGAATATTGATCGCCTGAAATCATTGCCTGATGTTCTTTGAGACAAGATGGTCTCCGAAGTGAGATTTTTACACCAGGTTTCAGTTGTAAATGGAGAAGCACTATATATGTAATTACAATGAAGGTGCATCCAAATGATTCAGACATTCCAATCTTTCTCTTTTTTTAGCGTCCATTAACGTATTGATTGTGAGATAATAAAACAAATGAAAAATTCAAGTGTAAATTTTAAAAAATCCAGATTAAATATGTCTTAATGGGTATTGACTTATAAAACCTTTTTTTTTAGTAATCCAGAGATTTAATACTTGTAGATTGAAATCTGTCTTATTTGACTTGTAATCTGACGGTGGATTTTAAAAATACTTGTTGAATAAAAACTTGGAATACATGTAACATACTCAATAGTGAATATTTATAACTAGTGGGGTGTTCGCATTTCAGATTTTTTTTCTCAATTCAGATGAGAAGACTGACTCATTGTAGTGCTTTCAAAGAAAATGGGGATAAAGTTTGTTTATATTGCAATTAGTGTACATGTAAATGTGCTTGGTTGATAGTTAGGCTGGTGTTCATAAATTATTTTGATGATATAGCATAATAACACTAAATTAATCACATCAATATTTATTGTATAGATTACATGAGTTTTTGTCTACACTTCCTGTTACAATATGTAGTTACCCATAGTTCATCACTGCAGGAAGTGGGATGCTGATTTATAACTACATTGGTCGATATTCATATTTGATACAGTTCAGTTATGAAGTTCATTGTTGGGTCCTTATGTCTGCTTACTTATTTATTACCTTAGACGGAACATTGACTTTTTCCTCTGAATATTTGCCATTACAATATATCTTATTTATAGATCTGGCTAAATTTCTCCACTAAATCTAACTTTTTTCCTTAATAGTTAGTGATGTCCTCGTTTATAGATTAGGTTCTGTATTTACTGTCTTTTTTTTGTATATCCTTTTTGTTCTTTACATAACCTTATATTTTGAATTTCCGTGTATTTATTTTTTTTCAATTTTCTAGTTATAGAGATACATTGCATGTATGTTGGCAGAACTATCAGTATTTGGAGACTAATAGAAGAATTTCTTTATGCTATATACTTTCTTTTTTCTGAGATTATCATTGTTGTCAAACAAGGGCTCGACCTTCACCTCACTTTTATATAATGTCTTGTTTAAACCCTTGAAACCCAGATCTAAGTCCTCAATGATCTGCAACTCATAGTTGATTTACAAAAACCAATGGTCTTTGTAATTTTAACAAACTTTTTGGAACATTGCTAATTTCATGTAGGAATTTTCATTTACAAATTTATTATTTTACTATAAACTGACAAGAATATGTAAACTACCCAGATCTACTTTTGTTCAATTGAATTGTTAAAACCTTACTGTTGTCTTTTTATCTTCATATTGCTTAATAAGAATATTGTTTAATGAACATAATTGTTAGTGTCTGCATATGTATCTGTCTACATGTACATCCTCTGTTTATGTTTTTTTTCATCTTTAAATACATGTACTGTGCAATCATTGTGACATAAAAGCAGATTATTTCTTTTTTAATCTTAACTGGCGGTTGGAAGAGATAATACCTGTTGGCTCATTTCTCTTTCCAAAGGATGTAGTTATCTCCCTTTTTTCATTAAAAGCAATCATCACTTCTACGGGCAAAAGACCCGTGTCACATTTGGGGTTGGCATGTTCAAAAACCCTCACTGCTTGACGACCGCATTTGCTGAGCATAGGTCAATTTGATAGACCCTCATTGGCATATGGTTATGTCTGGAGCATATAAATGAAATACAAATGTACTTGAGTGGGATCGATGTTAAAAGACAATACAATCACCCAACCAACCAAGCACTGACTAAAGGACACACAAGCTAGTGGTTGGATTATGACTTTGACCTCACAATAAAATGACATCTTACTCAAGTTAATTTTGGAAATAGTAATTTCATTTTCCACTGTTTGACTTGTTTATATTCCTGGTGTTTACTGTTAAAAGGGAAGCAAATACATTAAGAAAAGGGTGGTAAATATTTGTTTACCAGGATTGGAGCGACTTTTTATGTGTTCCTTGTTAATTTTGTTTTTATACCATTATTTCTGTGTTCAGCTTTACATATCAACACACACACACATCTTTACACATACTTACTCAAATCTACATAATTTTTCATACATGTACATGATTACACATGCCCATACAAACATATATCGTCCGGTGACCTATTTTGGTGAGAAACCTAAATCGGTGACCCTAAACGTGACCTGTCACGTACAAACCCTAAACCAGACAACAACTTTATTTCTAGTGCAGCAAAAACAAATTATCATATAAGCTGTACAATAATGTTTTTAGGAAATGGGAGAGCAGAAGATAAGTTTTATTTGTTAATTGTTTTTTGCACTCTCATCCTCACATTCATCAAAACTGGTGACTCGACGCTACTACATGTAACACATTTAGCCTACATATGCCTATACACACTTAGTTAAAGTAGCTATAGTTATAGAGTGCCAAAATAAATCTAAATTTTTGTTAGTGCTTGTTATTTATAACCAGATAAGGAAGTTTGTGGGCATTCGGTAAAAACGTCTGTAAAAGATACTCTTATTCCGAAAATTGCATCAGCAGTTTAACGTCTTGAAGCTTTTGTATATATTGCGCTTGTGTCAGTACGGGTTAAGAAAGTAATTATGCTGTTTGTAAAACCATCATTTTGATAACTGCAAATTATTTCTCTGTTTTGAGCAAAATTTCTTAAAAAAAGTGTTTACAGTGGAACTTGTCTTGGGAGACCTCGGCCTCTACAATCAAGGAAAAGTGGTCTTTCAGGATTCAGGACCCAGTTGCACAATGCGTTGTGAAATTAACTTGCAGATAGCCACTAACTTCAAGTTAAAAGTTTAGCTTGTAGTAAGCTAGCTTTATGGTTTAATGCAATTGTAGAATTGTTTTCTTTGTTAATTACGGGGTTAACTAATAAAAAATTTGATTTAGAGTGACCACAACCTCAATTTTAAGCATTGGTAAGTTCATCCCCTCTGGAGGACACTGGATTATATTTAGGTAAGTTCATAGTTAAATTAAACTACCAGTTAAATTTTTGTGCAACTGGGTCCTGGTCTCTTATTACTGGTTTTATTAATGTGTTTAATTAAAAAGATGTTTTCTCATGAGTGGTCTTTTAATACGGCTTCCATTGTAGAATGTTTGTTTCATGACATTTTTTTTTTCAGGATTAGGGGGCCTATACCTTAACTTCAAATCATAATCGCCATGTGTGCATGTGGCTAGTTTTCAGCTTCAGGAGGGGTATTTATCCCATAATTTCAGTTCACTTGTAATTTACATTATGAGATGAAATTGTATATGGTTTTTAGAAATTAAAGGGCTTTTTGTTTATGCCGCATGCAGTGTTCTTTTTCCCAGAAGTCAACATGGTACATTTGTGTAGATATGAGGTCTGGGCTTGCTTTTGTCATATGTAATAAGATTGGCTTTTTATGTTTTTTGTTATCATGTTGTCCTTTGAAAAGAATTGTCATCATATCATATATTTCAATAATGTAATTATATAATATACATGCTATTTATATATACAGAGATTACATCACTCATCTTAAGCATAAAACATATTATATTGCTCTACTGTTTAATACGTCTTTCACACAAAAATCTAAAAAAAAAAAGGAAAATTTAATTAAAAACTTTCACCTACTTATAACTATGTAGTAAGCATATGATACAGATATGATATGTTTTGATTTTGTAGTTTGTTATGAAATCAACATGAATACTTACTACTCTTCCAAGGCACATGATCCTTCCTCTTGATCTATTCCATGTATTCATAGAACTTGTATATTGTCTCCTAGAGGAATGATAACTCGATATACAGTGAAGCCTCACTAATCCGGAGAGATTTGTTCCCAAACAAATTACCCAAATAAACGAAGCACCTGGATTATTCAAACATACTTGTCATAATGGTCAATGCGGGTCTCCGTGGCCGAGTGGTTAGCGTAGATCCGGTTTGAGCTGCGTCAGCGCCACTCCACGGTTGGCCGTCCCTGTCCTTCGGATGAGACAGTAAAAACCGAGGCCCCATGTCACAGTAGGTGTTGACACGTTAAAGAACCCTCCCTGCTCTACGGCCAGCAGTGCTAAGCATAGGCAAAATTTGTAGCCCTTCACCGGCACATGGTGACGTCTCCATGTGAGTGAAATATTCTTGAATGGGACGTTAAACAACAATACCATACCATAATGGTCAGTGCAAGTAGAGAATTTTGTTCCCTAGAAATTTTGCCCGGAAGGTGTAGCATCTGGGTTATTGACATCCGCATTAATGAGGCCTTTCTGTATTTCATTTTTCTATCTGAATGTTTCTTCAGGCTATGGCTTATGTAATCATATTTTACAAGTTTAACTTTTTTCTCTTAATTTTCATTTACGTTTTATTCTTATCACATTTTCTACTAATTTACATTTATTTACTCAAAAATGATGTCTTCCTTATTTTCACTTTCTCTGCAGAGATGGCAGATTCTGTTGACTCATGGACCTAAGCCTACATGTATAGAGACCAAACACTTGTTCAATATAAATATGATGAGTAGAGTATTTGTAAAAATTTGTTAAATCGGGCATTTCTGAAAATATTTTACCAGTTATTATGTTATCATACCAAACTGTCAAACTGTTCCCTAGGAAGTACTCAATTTCCAGAAACACAAACAGCAATTATTTGGTTTATATGAATATACTATATGAATGCAAATTGGCAACAGATTTGACAGTCTTGATAAATTTCCAATCGGGAGATTTTTCATTCTCATGTGCAGAAACTCAATTTTACTAAGAATCAATAGGAAAGTTTAATTTTCTCATGGGAAAAATATGCATTTTTTTCTCAAGAAACTATCAAAGTATTTCATAGAAAATAAGGAATCTACCTATTCATGGAGGAAAATTGGCATGTATGGCAACATTTGTCTTGATTATTTCATGTACTATGGTATATGTCATATTCATTATTAATGTACATGTAAGTGGAAGAGCTATGATTTTTCTTTGATGACAAATATCTACAGCATCAGTTATTATTTTCAGTCTCAAAATAGCAAATGATTATTTTATATTTCATAATATATTAATAAATATATTATACTCATGCTTTGTAACCATTATTATTACTTGTTCAGGGTTAGATATAAGGAGTTTAATTCTACTGGCCGGATGGGCCAGTTCAGATGAGATACAGCTGGACCTTCTAAATCGGTGCAAGCACCGATTCTTAGTGGTGAGCATGGCAGGGGTGTCTTGATATCTAGACATAAAATCTGATATCTAGACATAAAATCATGCATTCTGATGCATTTTGTGATTTGAGGCGTCCACATAAAAATACATGTTAAACATAATTTAAGAATTATGAGTACCAAAAATCAACAAGCCCGACGGACCATGCACAAGCGGTATCAACCAGCCCTTCTGTAAAACAACTAGCATTGGGCCTCCGCTTACTTGGATCAAGCATGGCATATGCATACAGATGTCTCCACAAGTCAGCACAGGTTCAATCTTCTTTGAAACCTACTTTTAAATTGACAGATTGTAGAAATTTTGCTGATCCACCTATGAAAAGCCAGTGGTACATTTGTTTGTTGTATAGTTGTTCAATGTCCCACTCAAAAATCTTTCACTTTTGTGGAGACGTCACTGTTTGCCAGTGAAGGGCAATAAAATTTGCCTATACTTCGCACTTATGGCCATAGAGCAGGAAGGATTCCTTAATATGCAGACACCTGTGCATGACACAGGACCTCGACTTTTACTGTCTCATCCAAACACAACCGCGCACGGATAACAGCAGCGTGGCTCGGATTCGAACCCACAGCCTTTTGATCAGAAGGAAAATGAGCTAACCACTTGGTCACGGTGGTTCTCGCACATTTGTAACTGGAATCTGTGAATGACAACAACAACAACAACGACAAAAAATGTATGATCGTTTACTTCAGCGTTAATTCACATCTATAACCACTGTACACTGTACATATTTTTTTTTTACACTTTTCACAACAATACTCCGTCAACTTTGCACTCCTCCCATATTTGTAAAACTTTCCTTATTTGAGTCCTCTAAAACTGAATTTAAATGTTGATGATTAACGCCTAGCACTGTCAAATGAGGACAAGTCTCTTCTAGTAATAGTGTGATCAGTTCTGTTTCATTCACATTCTGCAAATCAGCTATCCGTAAATACTTTAGATTTCTGAAATTTGGAAGAAAAACGGAAAAGATTGAAATGAAAATGATACATTACATCATACATGTACAAATATAGCTAAATCCTTTATGACTACATCATATTACTCATATAAATGTAGGATTCGAAATATGATTGTATTCAATTGCTGTTTAACGTTCCACTCAAGAATTGATCATTATATATGGAGATGTCACCATGTGCCAATGAAGGGTGACAAATTTTGCCTCTACATGTACTTGGCACTTATGGCTGTAGAGCAGGGAGAGTTCTTTAACGTGCTGATACATACTGTGACACGGGACCTTGGTTTTTACCGTCATACGAAAGACAGGGAAAGCCAACCACAGGGTGGCTTGGATTGGAACCCTGCACCTCTCGGTCAGAGGACAAACAAGCTAACCCATAGGCCCCCTAGGTCAGAAAAAAATAAACAAACTCTTTTCAACAGAACACCAAATGCAATGGAAAGGTATCAAGTCATTGGTTTTGATTGACGTTAAGCAGCGTTCTGACCAATCAACAAGACTGACTATATACAGTCTAACCTGCCTTATCTGCTTCCCAATATAGAATTTTCTTATAACACTTGAATTAAGAGACCATGTGTCAATTACTGTGCATTCCATTAGACAGCATCTTAAAGTTCGGTAGACTATAGTTGAGCCTCACTAACCCAGACCAACAATTTATCCTAATGCTTCACCTTTTGGACAAAAGTTCATTGGAAGAAAAATTTCAAATTGCATTAAACTTTTTCAGTAATCCGAGCACTTCAGCTTCATTTATCCAGACAAGGCAGGGAGACACAAATGTCAGGATTAATGAGGCTCCACTATATGAAACCTGCATTGATGAAAAAGACATCAGCATTTTGAAACTGATTTGCCCAAGACAATTTCAACTTGAGCAATCAGATGAGTAGCTACATGTATTTCAAACCCTGTGATTGGAGCAGGATCCATATCTGTCAGAGTTTGTGTCATGGTTCAAATGAGCGCTAGTACAGAGAAAACCTTTCTTGAGATACTACTATTGCAAGAGACCACCTGTCTTGAGGAACAGCTTATGAGGATTCAGTTTTGGAAATATTTCTGTCAACAAATACGATCTGCCTTGAAAGACCACATTTCAATGGCTGTATGGGTGGTCTCTCAAGACAGGTTCTTCTGTTCTTACATTGTTGGTTGTTTGTATTGTTGTTCAACGTCCCACTCAAGAATCTGTCACTTATATGGAGATGTCACCAATGCCAGTGAAATGTGAAAATTTTAGCCTACGCCCAGCACTCATGGTCATTGGGTAGTGGGGGCTCTTTTTACTATGTTGTCGCCAAATGTGACAAGGGACCTCAGTTTTCCCTTTCTAATCCAAAGGGAAGGGAAAGCCAACCACACCATGGTGTGGATTCGAACCCACAACCTCACAATCAGATGACAAATATGCTAACCAATGAGCCACATCAGCCCCTGTACTGGCATAAATAGAGAGATGGATGCACTTACTTTAAACTATGTAGACATATTAGGCCGTTTTTTGTTATTCGTTCACATCCGCTGACGTCGAGGTATTCCAGTGTGTTCTTCCACATACACAGTTTTGACAAACAAAAATCATCAATATATTGACATCTGCTCAGATTCAAGTGTTTTAGATTCTCCACTTTATCTGTCAAAAGAAATAAAAATGATTGCAAGAGAGATGTATAGACAGAAAGAACAAACAAAAGTGGGGCCTCAGTGGCCGAATGGACTTAGAGCATTGCGCTTTAAACCACTAAGTCTCTCACCTCTAGTAATCGCGGGTTCGAGCCTTGCTGGAACCTAAACTGATTATGAGAGAAAGTTTGCTAGTTTACTTGCAGATGGTCGATGGTCTCTGCCTGGGTACATTTGTAACCGGGCTCTCTCCTCCACATAAAAAAAAACAACAACAAAAACTGGCTGCCACCATACGACTGAAAGATTGTTGAGTGTAGCGTAAAGCAAAAAAACAAAACAAAAACAAAAAAAACAACAAGCAAAAGTTAATAATATCATCTCACATTCAGCAGCTTGTATTATATGCTTTATATAAGAAAAAAATTCAATTAATTATGAGGGAGAGAATAAACAAAAATCATCAACACTTTATGTGTATATGTCAAGAGAAATACAAATTCTAAGCAAGAGAGAGACAGAGACAGAGAGAGAGAACAAACAAACAAAAACCATCCATTCTTTATATGTCAATAGAAATGAGAGAGAGAGAGAGAGAGAGAGAGAGAGAGAGAGAGAGAGGGAAAACCTTTCATGTCATATAATTGCTGGAGAGATTCATATGGCTGTGATTTTCTGTTACCAACTTGAAAAATATAATATTTTTGGAAGTGGCATTGATTAGTGCATAGCTATAGCAGTCTGCATCAACATCAATTGCATACAAATTTCTTTAGAGAAGAATCCAATGTACCGGTATACAGTACAAGGACACTTACAAAGGTTTTCTAATCCCTCAAACATGAGGTCTGTTCCTGAGGCGTCTATGCCATATATTTCAAATTTCTCGTCATCCTCATAAGAGTTTTTCATTTGTTCCCCTTTTTTAAACCGCACCCAGTCTTCATGACCTTCGAACTTTACAGCACCACCCTGTACAAGTATGAAGAGAGCAGCTGCCTGATTAACTCCAAGGTATTTGATCCTCTCTTTCAGTTCCCTACAATGAACAAAATGTGTTTGTGAATCAGTTTTTCCTTTAGAAGGGAAATATGCTTAATACAGTTCAAGATGAATGATTTTTAAGCATTTTTTGTGCATGTTTTAAGGTAATTGTCAGGTCCACAGGGCTTGAAATTAGCCATTTTTCCTGGGTGGTCCTCTGGGCCGGTAGCTTAAAATATCTGCTGGCCCCATCAAAAATCTACTGGCCCACATTTAAAAAGAAAGGGAAAAACAAAATAAACAACTCTGAAAAGGACTTTGACAAGCCTTCATCTTCACCATTTTAGTTTGAAAATGTGTTAAATATGGAATAGATGATAGATAAACATTTTCTTTTCTGAATTTCTACTGGACAATAGGGCCAGTTAAGATGAGAATTTTATTGGCCCAATGGAATATTTACTGGCCACGGGCCAGCGGACCACTGCTAATTTTGAGCCCTGGACCATCTTTTTACCAAAATAACAAAGACTATCTATTATGCAAGTGAATACATGTACCACCACTCATTCTGATTGGAAATTGAAGGTGAAGGTGATATGATTAACAGTGATATCCACAAGGTTTTAAAAAAGTTGCCACTGTTTGGTGTTCATATTTTACACTTGTCTGGCTGAGCGATACACAGAAAACTTTCTGTCTGTAGCAAAATATACAAGTCACAGATTAATGTTAATTTTAGAGCTCAGTATACAGTCTGAAACAGGGACTATGGTTTTACTTTTTCATCTCATCTCTACTCTATGGCTACAAGTGCCAAGCATAGGCAAAATTATCTGTCTTTGACTTCAGCAACACCCAGTGACTTCTCCATATAAGTGAAAGATTCTTGAGTGGGATGTTAAACAACAATACAATTACAGTACAATACTCATAATTCCTATAAGGAATAAAAAATAAAGAGTTAGGCAAATATGGACCCCTGGACACACCAGAAGTGGGATCAGGTGCCTAGGAGGAGTAAGCATCCCCCTGTCAACCGGTAACATCCACTGTGAGCCCTACATATAAGGTAAACAGAGAAATCTGTTGTCAAAATCAGTGTGCAGCCAATGGTCTAGCAACCCGGGTTTGAAACATGTCAGACAGCATTTCAGTGTTTTCCTTTTGTTTTATTAGAACAGGCTTGAAAATGAGTCAAACCGGCCACGAAGGGGGGGGGGGGGGTCTTTGGGCAAATTGTGGTTTCTACCCCTTAATATTTTTGAAACCTGGATTTGAACCGGTCAGAAAACCATTTGAAATGGTCAGTTTTGCCGCCAACCGGTTCTTAGGGAAAACATTGGCATTTGACCCAATGACATCTAACCGTACTGGCAAACCTGACTATTATACTGATCATAAAATTTACGAAATGCAGATTTTATTTGGGACTGTTGGATCCATACATGCTTCACATTGAAATCAAACCCTTGTCAGATGAAAAGAATTCTGTTACAGAGCTTTGATCCACATCAACTAAAATCATGAAAAAAATTAACACATGCAATGATATTTAATCTTGGATTTCAAATGTATTTAATGGTACTGACATTTGTTGTTGTAAAGCTCTCTGGTACTCTTTCTGCTGCATCCAAATGAGAACATTCTCTGATGAATAATCAAAATACATCCATTTTTTCATGGTATCAATGATGTCAGTCTCTTCTTTGACTTTGCCATCTTTTTTCTTTCCTCCAAACAGGGACCATCTGTATCGGAGTGATGTCAGAACACCCCGCTGGGGCATCAGTAGTTTTGAACATACTATTGTAAATTTCTGAGAATGAAAATGTAATGTATAATTAATATACATAAATGATGTGTTTAAAATCTTTATTAAAGCTTTATAATGTAGTTCCACACGTAGACTACAAATACATGTAAATAACAAGAGCCCATTAACGGGCACATCATACGCCCGCCGCCGATCAGA
>JACSZP010001487.1:7467-22116 GCA_016161895.1 Pinna nobilis
GGAGATGTCACCATATGCTAGTGATTACTACATGTACTGTTATATTAATCAAGGGAGATAACTTCTGAGTTACAACTACTTCTGAAATGTTTATCAGCAAGGAGACACCCATGGGTGTCCAAGTAATGTAGTGGTTAGCGTGCTTGCTTCTCTATGCGAGATGGTATGGTTTGTTAATCGTTGTAAAATAAATAAAGTTTAAACTTTAAGGAGATACCTACAGTGAAACCTCACTATCAAAGCCACCAAAGAGAATGGCTAAAATGGTCTGATCAGTTAGGTGGTGTAAGTATCAGAGGGGGGACAGGCTAGCCACTCAGTCATTGGGGCCCCATAGCCATTAGTATATAAATATACACTTACGAGGATAGACATTCATAGTATCCACTGGTGCCATCCTTACATTCACAAGTATAGTCACAGCCATCGTTCCACTTCTCTCCCTCATTGTACACAAGGTAGTCTCCCGATTTGCTGGCAAATACACATTGATCTACAGGAAACAAAGAAATGTGCATGTAATCTAGTAGTACAAAATATATCCCTCAACAATATCACAAAATTTTACTCCAATATTTTCAAGGAAAACAATGTTTTAGCCCAAATCACTTTTATTTTTAATGAATAATTTTTTTTTAATTTCACTCAATTGTAAAATAGAGGTCATTGTGTTTATTGTTGCAAGACAGGCAGTCAAGCAAAGTTTATCAATTCTGAGTAAAAAAAAAAATGGATGTCCGATCAAGAAGGCTGTTATACAGTATAACCTGCTTGACAACCACTTGTAAATAAAGACCACCTGATCAAAAATACCCCTTATTGCTGTCCCAAATTGTACCATTCGTGTGTAAATCAACCTCTTTGTAAAGACCACCTCCCAATAAAGACCAGATTTCTTATGTTCTGAAGGAGTTTGTTATACAGTAAATCCAGAATTTTTTTGAGAAACTATACTTTGGTAACTCAGTGGTCTTACAGTTATTTGCAAGCAAATATTTCCCCAGTTTTGTGGGCAAAGATAACAACACTATGTTGTATTGTGCATGTCTATTCAAGTGTAGAATATTTACTCATTCATTTATTTTCCAAAGCAAGTAGCCTTTCGTAACTATGCAAAATTAAAAATCTTGCTAATAGAACTGAATTTACAGTATACAAGTTTGCCTGTCCCCAATTGTACGATTCATGTAAAAATCAACCTCTATATAAAGACACCTCCCTATAAAGACCGGATGTATTGTGTTCCTAAGTAGGCCATTGTATACAAGTTTGCCTGTATATGAATTCTCACCTCTAACATTTGTTATCTGTGACTGTAGGATAGGGAAGCCTTGTCCAGGATATTGTGGGGCGGGGGTGCCTGTTGGTGGTCGGGTAACGATGTTATAGATCACACCTGGGGTATAGTTTGGTCCTGGAGTTACAGCATTTCCTAGTCCGTCAGTTGGGGCAGGAGTTGCGAGTATTTCTGATGGTGGATGATAGGTGTCATTTGTTCCTGGTATGTCACATGATAATTTCTGACAACACTGACCAGCAATTGTTACTTTACGGCAATAGGCTGGAAGTGACAGTGGCAACTGTGGGCATCTACAAACAATAGAAACATGGGTATAAAATTCTCACATGAAACATAAAATGTCAGATGTAAAATTCTCATATGAAACAAAATCAGATGTAAAATTCTCATATGAAACAAAGTCAGATGTAAGTGTCTATCAGTGTTCTAAATTGGACTTTCTAAACAAAAGGCGACAATGGCAAAAATTAAATGACATAAAAAATGTCGGGTAAACAGATTTGGAAATGAAAGTGATGATGAAATGTAGATGATACTTACTTAGACAAGCATTTGTACTCTCCTCTGGCAGCATTCTCACATGTACATGTATAGTCACAACCATCACTCCAGGACTGTCCTTGTTGGTAGACTTTACCCTTGTATGCACAAGCACCATATCCTATCAAACATGATACACATTATTAAAGCTTTTCTGTGATCTGTTTGTTTGTTTTCCTTTAGTTTTGTTTTACCCCACAATCAACAGACTTTCATTTGTGGCCAGTTTTCATTGGTGGAGGAGAGATTCCCATTATAAATGTACCTGGGAAGAGTCTACCAACCTATCGCATGTAAATCGACAAACTTTCTCACATTATCAACTTAGGTTGACCAGCAAGGCTTGAACTAGTGCTACAAGGGGTGAGAGACTGATTGGATCAAAGTACCTTACTTTAACCGTTTGGCCACAGAGGCCCCTCTGTGATTGGTACAGTGTTATATCATTATTTATGTTCTGCCCATCTGACTGTTTCCCTAGTACCAATGAAACAAATAAATACTGTGACATGTGAGCTTGATTTCAAAAGTCTTAACTTTTGCTTATAATGTTTACATGTAGCACAGGTCAAATGTATCAGTGGCAAAACACATTAGTACGTACAAGTAAGTGTGAAATGAGGGAAGGTTTTGGTTTTGCATAAAAAAAAATCAAGTTAATTAATACAAGATAATGATATACTGTTACATGTACAGGGTGCTTCAAAATTATTATACCTCCACTGGATTGGTATGGATTAACATTGCCTGGTTTGAGTTCATTAGATCCATGGAACTCTGTGACTGTACCCACAGGTAGAACATTCAGTTGATTAGGTGCAGGAGTAGCAGTGCCGTTGATGCTGTTGTACAGAGGGTTGAGGTTGATTCCAGCGGAGTTACACTTTGGTACTCTACAACATGAGTCCTGGGGATCGACGGCCAAAGTACAGTAGGATGGCAGACCTGAGTAGATACGGCATCTGATGAGGAAGAAATACAAATTATCTTATTAAGTCCTAATTCCGTGCCCAGTGCCTCTTATTTGCATGCAGACATTTTGTTAACTGTTAACTGTATGCTTTATAAGAGTTACCACTAAAAGCAAAAAAGGGTTAAAGTATATTTGATTTTGACATTAAGTTATGCATGCATCTGCCAATAATTCTCTCTGAAAGATTGAATTAATATTTCATAGATATTTTAAGCTGCAGACAGAGATATCTATTTGAGAGATCGAAAATTTCAAAAGATCAAGACCAATTTTCCTTTATTTATTAGGGAAAAAATTGGGACCATGAGAACTTCGAAAAATTGACACTCAAGGTCTCAAGATTCAACAGTATAAAAAACAGTCAACAAACCCAGGCAAATGTTATAGTTAATATGAGTAAACTTATTATGTAAGGGCAATTTGAAATTTTACTACACTTTAATATTCCACAGACCTGGCTGTACATCTGTAAGAGTTAGTGGTGGCATCCTCACAAGTACATCTGTACATACATCCATCCTCCCAGCTGGTGCCCTGTGCGTGGACCGTGTAGTCAGTATATCGGCAGAGATCTACATGGTAATACAAATAAAACATTCTGATAAACCACCAAAGAAATACATTTCACCAAATCACATCCTCAATATAACAAGAAAAAGTCAAAAATCAATTTAAGAATTTGAATAAAACACACTTAATAAAATGCAAAGTAATACATGTACATGTATTGTTGACTTACTTTCCTTCTTCGTTAACTCAAGGTAGGAGACACTTTCATAAGAAGGTAAAAAATGAAAAATAAAAAATAAAGAAAAAAATTAAATTAATGAAAGTATTGTTAAATAAAATGCAATAGATAAAATAGATATTTACATTGCACTCACTTTCTGTTTTCATAAACTAAAGATAAGAAACATTTTCAAAAAGACTAAAGGGAGACAACTTGTAGATGAATTGCTCTTAAACGATTGAACAGTCAGTGTGAACTGCACACATATCAATCAAATATCAGTTTCATACTCAGAAAACATTGAAATAGTTGAAAAACAATTTATCTTTATTATAATGAAACTAAAGTTTTTTAACTCAAGAACCTCTAACTCATATGAAGAAACTACCAGATACTGGTGAAGGAAGTCAAATTTTGCCTCTGCTCTGCACGTTGGTCATTGAACAGTGAGGACATTTTTAATTTGCCAACATCTACTGTGAAACTGGACCTCAATTTTACTGTCTCGTCCAGAGAAAAGGAAAAAAAACAGCTGCTTTAGTTAAGGTTTGAACCCATGACCTCAGGAAGAAAAAGCAAACACTCTAGCACTGAGTGTAGCACTAAATTGTTGTTGTTGTTGTATTGTTGTTTAACGTCCCACTCAAGAATATTTCACTCATATGGAGATGTCACCGTGTGCCAGTGAAAGGCAACAAATTTTGCCTATGCTCGGCACTTTCCGCAGTGAACAGGGAGGGTTCTTTAACGTGCCAACACCTACATGTACTGTGACACGGGACCTCGGTTTTTACTGTCTCACCCGAATGATAAATTAAGGTGTATTATGTGTACCTTGTGGACGCTGTGTAGCTGTAACCTTGGGATAGGTAACTGTCTGTGTTGGGCGTGGAGTAGTGACCACTGGTGCTGGAGTGGTCAGGTTGGGGTCACATCTGGCTCTCTTACAACACTGATCCTGTGGATCTTGTTCAAATCGGCAGAACCATGGTAAGTTGTAGTACTGTGGACAGCTGGATAAGAAAAGTCACCCCATATATGTGGTGTATATAAACCTAACATACAAGTATACTAACCCTTTTGACCCCAAGTTTCAAAATGGTATGCTTCTTTCTTTTGATCTTAGACTAGTCCATTATAGATAGCGGTGTTGAAAGGGTTAAGATATACATTGAAGATATTACAAATTCTGAAGCATGAATTATCTACACAAGGCTTTGTTTAAATTAGATTAAGTACATGTAAATTCTGTTATCACAAGCAATATACGGTTTTAACAGTTTAGATCAAATTCATTCAAAAATACAAAAACAATATTTTCACATGGAAATTCTTGTCTTAGATCTCTACAGATCGATGATATATATCTTGGGAAAGTCAATTACATTGATTAAATCTTGCTATTGAGACTGACTAAAATTAGTGTAATTTAAGTTACTGGTTGTCTTTTCAATGATATTGAAATAGCCTAAAATAATGGTAAGCTAGGAGACTGAATATTGATGATACCAATTGCAAGTGAGGTGGTATTTAGGCGAGGTTCAACTGTATCTAATCTACATGTATGTAACATAAGAGATGAACAAAAAACGATCATTAAATATCAAAGGAACAGACGAGGAATGAACAAGTAGGTGAAAACTAACAGTGTATATAGGCAATCAGAAAGCTATGGTCTCTACAAACTACAGTCATACAGAATTACCAACCCTCAAAAATTTCCATGGGGGTGATTTTTCAACCTTACTAGTGAGACTCTCTCTATCTATAAAGGAAACTTGGCAAGTATGACTGTTACCGGTAATAGTTGACTTGAAGGTCTATATATAGATCAAAAGAAGCAAGTGTCCTATAAATAACCTAATTACTTACTGATATTTGCATCTGTATTGACCTCTGGCAGCATCATAGCATTCACAGTCTAGTTGACAACCATCCCTCCATTTCTGGCCTTGTTGGTAGACTTTACCTTTGTACACACATGCCTCTGTAATGTAATAAATAAAATCGTTGTTGTAGATTTTGTTGTGTTTACTTGAATGTGCTACTCAAGAAATTTTCTCTTATGGAGAATGGTGACAGGCTTCAAATTTTGAATCTTAATGGGCACTGGCAAGTCATTATGCATTGAGGGGTCTTTGGTATGCTGAAACCTTTCCTTGAGTTTGACCTCAGTGTTTATGTCTCATTAAAAAGATAGAAAAAGCAAGTTGCTTCTGATGGGACTCGAGCCTATGACCTCTCAGTCAAAAGTTGAATATCTATTTTTCTACTACAGAGCTATAAACGAGATCACAGCTTCCCNNTGTTTGCAGCAAGGTCAAGTACATGATTTGGTTTATAAACAGCTGACTGTTTAAAGTTACTGGTAGTCCAGTTCATATGTACTATAGGTTTACACAACTTATAAGTGCTTCTTACAATTCTATGGAGTTTTGTCCCTTTACTAAAAGTGCTTGTAAATTTTAAGAAGATAAGTTTGTGATGCTTCTAACCATCAGCTACATTGTAAACATTAAATAATTTTCAAAAACTTTAAATAGCACCTTTTTAAATAAAATTATAATTTCTTTTAGAAAATATAAAGATGACTTTTTTTTTAGACAAACTCTTACCACCATTTCCACTGATGGTCTGTTGGTTGGGATAGAGAGGATTGCCTGGTCCATTGTTACTGGATCCAGTGAAGGATGACTGAACAGGAGTAGGTACTACAACAGGAAGTGCAGATGTTGCTGGTGGCACACCACTTCCTGTGAATGTTGCATGGGTCGGAATCACACTGCATTCTGGGACCACACAGCATGGGTTATTCTGATCAGCAACAAGACGGCAATTTGTAGGAAGGTTTTCAAAGGTTGGACATCTGAAAATATAAATGAAAGGACATACAAATATCAATATTTCTATCTTTGGTTTCTGTATTTCAATATCTCTTTTACTCAATGATATTAACATAGTACAGAATCAGACTTAAGAGGCCATTTCTGCCCCCTAAAGACAATGGAGATAGCCAATGATTTGAGTACAGGCTATGGTGATACCTTTTACTATCCCTCAGAGGCAACAATAAATTACAGAGGTCCCATATTGACTTTGCATGCTGGATGTTTTGTTGCTAAATGTCCAATTTGAGAATCTTTATGGAGACGTCACTGCATGCTGGTAAGGGACTGTCAATGTGGCCTATGCTCGATACTAAGGGCCATTAAGCAGTGAGAGTTCATGCCAATACCTATTGAAACATGGAACCTCAGTTTTGACTTTTTACATGGTAAAGATCTCTATTTCACTGTAAAGGAAAAAGTCCTCAGCACAGGTTTATGCTTATGAAGCAGGTTTCAGCCAAAGGATACAAGGATATTACTGAAATGATGATGGAAAATTGTTCTTCTTCAAGATAAAGGGGAACAACATATAAGAACTTCTCAAGCTCAAAATGTTAATAGAAAAGAACTAGCACTGCCTTCGAAAGCATATATCTCATACAATTTAGCCTGACAAATTTTAAGATTAACCACAGGTATGAGTGACTAACAACCAAAACTTTCAGATCTATCAAAGATGGTGGCTAATACAGATTTGAAAGAACAAAGTGGGCGCATTTTGTTTGTACAGATAATAGGTATATTTCAAATACCAAAGGCAAATTTAGTGACTTCCAAGACCCAAGATGTTTTCCAAGGTCTGTTTGAATAAATTTCCTTAAAGCAAAATAAAAAGTGACAGTTTTTTTTATCTTTCTACTTGTGTTAAAAATTGTTGAAGTTGATGATGTCAAAAAACTTTATACCTGAATGATAGCTTTAATGACAAACATTAGATATGTACAGTCTAACCTGTTTTAAGAGACCATCCAAGGGAAGGAGCAAAGAAGGGTCACATATGACAGGTAGTCTCTTAATTCAGGTGATTTATATAGGAAAAGCCATTTTGGGAACCATGAAATTAGGTCACATCAGACAGGTTTTCAGTGGGTCGCTAAGGCAGGTTAGACAGTAGTAAACAAGAATTACAAAGTTCACTGGTTGTTCCCTTACAATGATATAACAGTCTCCTTATTTTGTCCACTCTAGTCAAAAATATGGGTTACAGAATGTATGGGAAACTACCTTCCAGCTTTACACACATAAATGAAGCATATGAGCAGGTTTGGTCATCTTTGGTAAGAGATAAAACATTGTTGACATCAGTGCAACCAATGAAAAGGCAATAGTACAAGCCAACACTAACGTAGGGACAACAGCTTTAGCTCCAACACTAATGTAGGGACAACAGCTTAAGCTCCAACACTAACGTAGGGACAACAGCTTTAGCACCAACACTAATGTAGGGACAACAGCTAAAGCTCTACCCTCTTGTTAAGTGAGTTGAGCTAAATTTGACAAATTAGCCAGCACTGTACTGTACCAGTTGACTTAATGGGGACCTACCTGGCTCTGCAGCTGTACACATTGTTTGTGACATCATCACATGTACATGTCTTGTCACATCCATCATCCCAGGTCTGTCCTTGTTTGTAGTATACACCTTTGTACACGCAGTATCCTGAAGGTCAAACGAAGGTCACAAAATAAGCAATGTCGACAAACTCATTCACAAAAATAAATTATTCCTTTAATTTTTACATAAATTGTATGATATCATTTATTTGCTTGAATAAAAGAAGATTTTTTTGTGAATATATCAGATTTATCATTGTATGGCTATTTAATGTCCCATTCCATTCTTTAATTCACAAGAAGACATCACCACATTTTGATAAAGGGCTTCCAATTTTGAACTACACTCTCAGGGCCATTGATCAGTAAAGGGACACTTTAACATGCCGACTCCTACTATGAAATGGGACCTTAGTTTTCACTGTCTCATCTGAAGCACAACAAAGGTACAATGTATCCTAAATATCAACAGACTTATTTATTCAAAGAAATGAGTTGTTTTGGTTCTTTTTTGTCAATAACAGATGGACAGAAACAAATTCTTTCATTCCAGAGGCATTGTCACTTAGATTAAATCTTACAGTTACCAGTGGAATATGTTGATATATTTACTGTAAATCAAATTTTGTTCACAAGCATTTTGATTTTGAGCAATTATGCAAAAGCACCTCCTTGCAAAAGCATATGTTTCTTTTATTATTCTAAACAGTTATAAACATGCACTATTCAATGTTCCGCTATTGCCTTTACATGCATAGCCGTGCAAATATTGTCTCCCAAAGAATTAAAGGACTGTCGATTTGCCAAAAATAAGTTTCAAGAAAATTTCTGGATTTACAGTACAAGCATACAAATACATACCAGCAACATTGGGGAGTGGAGAGTTAGTACCACTGGTGCCATCAGGTCCTACACCAGGTACATATATACTTGGCTGCCGTGTAGTGGGTACCACTGTCTGGTACTGCGGTGGTACTGTGCTGAGTGGGGTGTTAGGATTACCACAGTATGGCACTGCGCAGCACGGATTAGTGTTGTCTTTTACCAGTTGACAGTAATTTGGAAGGTTAGGATATCGTTGACATCTGTTATGGAAATATAAAATAACATTAGTTTACATTTATTCGTCCATGGTCAAACAGTTTAGGTTAAATGTTATTGCAGAACTGTTTTGTTAGTTAATTAAAAATTTACACATAGAAATTTTATTTTAGAGTTACCACAACCACAAAATTAAGTGTTAGTTCATAGCTAAATTTAACAACAAATGAAACTATTGTGCAGATGGGTCCTGATGGATTAGTCATTTGTCCAAATAATTTCTCCCCTTATATTTATGACTTGTTAATACTTTAACCCCTCCATTCATGCAACAGGGGAGACAAATAGAATCTATCACCACTTTGTACAGAGACAGAAATCTCACCCGAGTGTTAAAAGATTTGCAGTCCACGACAAGGCTTGCCGAGTTGTGGATGTTGCAAATCTTTGACACGAGGGTGAGATTTATCTGTTCCTGTACAAAGTGGTGGTTGATTATTTTTCTCTCACCCTCAAATAATGTATGTCTAAGTAGTAAACATATAGGTGCAACACTGCATTCAAGCGGAAGAAATACGTCAAAAGTAGGTCAAGACTTACCAGTAGTGACGTCAAGGGGTTCGAGATAAGCACGCGGGGTGCGAAACAGAGATATCTCAGAACGGGTAAATTGATGGACTTCTCTGTCCAGGATGAGAGAAAACAGTAATGAAGACATTTGATGCTATCCTCGGTTGTCTTTGGAATGATTGATGCAAGTCAATTTCTTTAAATGTTGCTGGCACAATCTTAGATTAGATAATATTCATACCTATTGTGATTTTTAGATCTTTTTGAATGTCTTGTCATGTGATCATGAATTAGCAAATGAGAATCATTGTAACATAGATGAAGAAGACGTACTTCTCGTTACATCTGTATTGTCCGGTGTTCTGATTGATACATTGGCAGTGGTACTGGCAGCCATCGTCCCACTCTTGACCTTGGGTATAAATTCTTCCCTTGTAGAAACATCCTGTGAAAAAAAACCAAGATCACTAGAGAAAAGTAAGATACATGTTAAATATACAATCCATTAATACATGATGCTTACTTATAAAATACCAATTAGACACGAGCTCACAAAATACAGTACAACAATTAGAGGGAACTTGAAAATAGAGAAGTCGGAGACGGAATTTTCAATAATAAATGAAGATTTAATCTCCAAGATCCATGTGTTTACCTTCAATGTGTGTAAAACCCGAAACAACGAAATACTGATATAACATAGTCATTTTAACAGTCCCGATGCATTCATTACATGTACATGTATTATGAAATGATGTACCTGGTTTGGGAGTGGCATTTTGATTTTGTCCATTAGGGCCTGGCTGTGGCTGACCATTGACCATAATGGTTGGGCCTGGTGTGGTTGGGACAATACCATTTCCTGTGACTTGTCCATATACTGGGTTCAGTGGTCGGACAGTTCCTGGAGTAGGAGCAACTCCTGGTTGGTACACTGGGCATTCTGGTATTTTACAGCAAGTTGGATCACTTGGATCAGCAACCAGTGTACAGGCAGATGGGACACGGTTGTAGTTATTACATCTGTAAACAAGAATGATAAAAGTCAGGATATAGTTTACTAAGCTTTAAGCCATTTGGCTTATCAGCATGAATGCAGAAAACAATATATGAATACAATAGCAAATATCATATTTACAATTCAAAATTATCCAAAACTTGGAGTGTCAATTGGAGGTACAACTGGCACTGTAGATCAGAAAGTCAATGTCTAATTAATGCATGTTGGTTGGTTGTATTGTTGTTTAACAAAACCCCCCTCCTCCAACAAATGAATCTTTCAATTGTATGGAGACTTCAACCGTTTCAATGAAGTGCAACAAATTTTGCCTATGATTGACACTTATGGCCATTGAGCATTGAGGGTTCTCTACTGTGCCGCCACCTACAGTGACATTGGACCTCAGTTTTTACTGTCTCATCCAAGGGACAGGGACAGCCAACTGCAGTATGGTGTAAATTCACATGCTAATCGCTGTGCCCCAACAAACACTTTTTAAGAAAGGGGAATAACTCTGACTATCACAAAGTGGATGTAGTTATTCTTACCTCTGTTGGCACCTGTAGAAGCCAGATGTGGCATTTTCACAACTACACACCTTGTCACAGCCATCATACCACTGTTGTCCTTGTCTGTAAGCCTGGCCATTGTATACACAGATTTCTGGAAAAGGAACACATCATGTAAAGTTTCCTGCTATACTGTTTCTGCAGTGAAATATAGGGCTATTTTTGGGGCAGTTATTAATGAATTGGAAAAACTATTGCTGGAACCTGAGTAGATAAGTTTACCAGTTTATTTGCAGATGGCCTGTGGTCTATTCCTGGTTGTAACTGGATTCTTTCCCCCACCAGTTAAAACTCTCTGCCACCATATGACCAACAGATTGTAGAGCGTGTGACATAAAAAAAAACAAAACCAAAAACCAAAAAAAAAAAAAACCTTCACAGGTCATTGTCATGGATACTTGCCTGCATAGCCTGGAATGTAGGGAGTTGCGCTTGGGTTTGGTGCTTGGCCTGGTCTGGTAGGACCTGGGGTTGTTCTGACTGGACAGTACAGTGACCGACAACATTGGTCATTAGGATCTTGTACAAGCGTACAGTAAGCTGGGACCTGAGGTGTTCTTGCACATCTGTAATCAGAATAAACAAAATATCACAATGTGCTGTCAAAGAGGTTTCAATGCATTACATAAGTCAGCCATGCTCTGCTTAAATCTTCACCCGTATTTGTACATAATCTAAACATTTGGAATTTTAGAGTTAAAATGAACTATTGCTTTGAAACATCCTTTCAATTTTGGAAATTTAACCAAGCCCAGAGGCTCAGTTGTTATACATGTATTTCTACAATACTGTTATAATTAAAACCTAGTAAAAGTTATCCAATAGGTGAACAATGGGGCCCAGGACCCAGTTGCACAATGCATTGTTAAATTAACTTGTACATGTAGTTAGCCATAAACTAGAAGTAAAAATTCTAGCTTGTAATTTGCAAACTATATGATTCAACACTACTGCAGGGTTGTTTAGTTAGTTAATTTCAAATTTATTAATAAAAAATTCATTGTAGAGTTATCGCAACCATAAATCTAACCATCAATAAGTTTATAGTTAAATTTAACTATGAGTTAAACTATTGTGCAACTGGGTCCAGGAAGTTGACGGACTTTGGTACTGGCTGTAGTAAAACTCTATGTAAGCTAGCTTCTTGTCTTTCAGATGAAATCGTTAATTTATTATCTATAAAGATTTAAAGGGGAACAATTAGGAAATTAGCAATAATCAATTCATTTCCTATTGATTAAATAAATCCAGTATGTAACAGAGAATGGAATGACCAGTAAACCTTTCATGACTACTGCAATACAATACAATTATTGTTTTCTGATTTTTGTAAGTTTCAAAAGTGACTAGCTTGAAGTGAGTGTCCAGCCAATCATCTTTGACTTTCACTGTTGTCAGGGAAGCTTTTACATATATGTTGTACACACCTTTCTGTGCACTTGTATCGGCCAGAGTGTTCATCTATACATTCACACTGGAACAGACATCCATCATCCCACTTCTGTCCTTGTTTGTATACTTTACCATGATAGACACAAGCCTCTGCAAAGAGATATAGTGTGAACAAGACTGTAGACCACAGCTCAACACTTTGTTTACAGGTGCTCCAGGAAGAATTAAATTGATGATGCAATAAAGAGAGTCAACATGGCATTGTGGTCAGGGTGTTTGCCTTTCATAGGTTGTGTGATCAAATTCACTCAGAGAAGATTGCTTTTTTTTCTGTTTGTCAGATGAGACAGTAAAAATCAAGATCCCGTAATCACAGTGGGTGTCTTCAAGTTAAAGAACCTTCACTGCTCAATGGCCAAAACTGGTGAGCAAATTGCACCAGATTTATAGCCATTCGGCATCACAGAGTGGCTACACTATATAAGTGAAATATTCCAAGACATTCCAATTTCATTGGTCTGAACAGGTCGTGATACAGGTANNGACGAAAATGTGCGAATTTAAAATGAGGTGAAACTGTTTGCAATCTCATTAGGGCGAAAATAATACAGGGTGAAAATAACCCTGTATACAGTATATCAAAATATGACCTCTATGGTGTTTTATACATGTACATCCTTTTTCACTGGGAAAAAACAGAAATGGAGGATGAGATGTTAGAACTTTCTTCAGACTTAAGTACAGACTTACTGCTGCTTAATTGGGTATTTGGACTCTGTGGATTGGATGGTGGTTGCTGATTGCCATAAATAGTTCCCTTGCTGCCGGACACTACAGTGAATGGGTTTGTAGAGTTGACATCAATACATACTGGAGCCTGGCAACACTCATCATTAGGGTCAGTGACCAGTTGACATCCTTGTTTTGGTGCTGGGTAACTTGGACACCTGGGACAAACAAATATTGAAAATTGTTAAAAAGGGGGGGGGGGGATATTACAGTAAAGCCTGTTTAGAGAAATTATCCCCATAGAAATAGAAACTATGACATTTTAGTGTCATTACTAATGAGCAGTTTTATTCTCAAGTTTGCTTGCATGAGTTGTATTTTCACAACATTGTCTCTAAAATGAGGTTCATTTACATGGGCTACCATTCAATTTCTGGTAAACAAAACACAATAAAACTTTCATTTGATTTCCAAGGAATATGAATAGAATTCCTATAGGAACATTACGGTGTACAGACAAGGTCTGATTCATTAAGAAAAATGTGAACTGAAATACAGTCCAACCTGCCTTAATGGCTCACTGCATTAAAGGACTAACTGTCTTATGTGACCTAATTGTATTCTTCCAAAAATGTTTATCCTATATAAATCATCTGAGCTAAGAGACCACCTGTCATTAGTGACCATATTTACATCTTCCCATCAGTCTCTTAACATAGGTTTGATGATATATATAAACATACAAAACTGAAGAATGTGTGCTTTGTTATGTGAATAAAGGGAGATAATTTGGAATTACATGTATTGCTTACTCTGAGAAGATTCTATGCTAAGTTGATAACATGTGAAGATCCAGTAATAAATCTGGACACAAAAAAATTAGCATAATGTCAGCACGAAATGTTACAGCTAACCATCAGATTTTGTATGTCTGAAAGATTTGTTTCAATTTCATACTTTTATTGGAGAGAGAGAGAGAGAGAGAGAGAGAGAGAGAGAGAGAGAAAGAGAGTTACTATTGACCTCTCATCACAGTTGATATGGCCAGTTTGGGCATCATCACATCGGCATACTTTTTCACATCCTACGTTCCATGTTTGACCTTGTCTGTATGGTACGCCATTGTAGATACAGAATGCTGAAATACATACCAGTGATTTAGATTTATTTCATCTAAACAATTTGTTTCATTAGTGAACCTTAAAGGGCATGTGTAATGAAATTTTGTTCATTAATTGATAGACTCCTTCAAACTGAAAAAATCAAATCAATGAAGTAATGAACTAAAGATTTTCATTGCAGGTACCTTTTAATTTGAGTAAAGAAATGATATCTATAAGGGCAACAGACACATGTTGGTAAA
>JACSZP010001489.1:0-29037 GCA_016161895.1 Pinna nobilis
ATGGCCATAGAAATTTTATGATCCCAGCAGGATGATACCAACTTAAGTGAAAGGGGGGGCACCATTTAAACAAACTTGAAACTAGACCATATAATGATGCTCCCATATCAATTTGATTAATTGTAGACTTGCTTTTCTTGAGAAGCTTTTTAAAGATGTTTTCTTATAAAAACCTAAGTTAAACTTTGGGGCCCTATTGTGGCCCCATCTTGACCCAAGCGGCCACCATTTGAACAAACTTGAATCTACACTATATAATGATGCTCCCATATCAATTTGGTTATTTGTACCCTTGCTGTTCTTGAGAAGAAGATTTTTAAAGATATTTTCCTATATAGACCTATGTTAAACTTTGGGCTCCTATTGTGGCCCCATCTTGACCCCAGTGGCCACCATTTGAACAAACTTGAATCTACACTCTATCAGGATGTTTCCACATGAGTTTAGAGATTTTTGGTCAGGTGGTTCTAGAGAAGAAGATTTTTAAAGACACCCACCCAATTTTTAATATTTCTCAATTATCTCCCCTTTGATAAGGGCCTGACCCTTCATTTGAATAAACTTGAATTCTTTCACCCAAAGATGCTTTTTACCAAGTTTGGTTGAAATTGGCCCAGTGGTTATCAAGAAGAAGAGTTTACAGACGGGTGGACGGACGACGGACAAAATGTGATCAGAAAAGCTTACTTGAACCTTTGGTTCAGGTGAGCTAAAAACTGTCTTAAGAGACTTGACCTGTTGCAAAAACCATATTTATCTGTCAGTAGTCCATATAAATGACGATTCAGTCTCTCTCAAGACTGATAATAAGGTAGAAGTCTAATCTTTCTTAGCAACCAATGAATTAAATGACTAGCTATGACGGCTTTATGTGACCAAAATGTAATACTCTACCCAAACTGTCCTTTCCTTTTAAAATCAGCCTAATTAAATTAGAGATCACCTAGCTGCCATATGTGACCTAACTGGAATTATGACTTAATGTGAAAATATGCATAGGCTATATGTTTGACCCTAACAATGACACTGAATGTTTTATTATCATTTTAGTATATTCAGGTCAGATAGGTGACTTGGTTAATTCCAGTAAATGGGGTCCAAATACCCCAGTTTTATGGTAAACAAGCTGACTTTTAATGATTTCCATATGAGTTATTGGATAACTATAGTTCTTTGATGAGGATAATTGACAAAGTCTACTGAGTGAAAAATCCTTCAATCCAAAGGTAATGCCTCACGTGATTGACATTGCTAGTGTGTAGCCTATCGATATGAAATACAAGTACAGTCTAACCCGTTTTAAGAGACCGTCCAAGGGAAGGAGCAAAAAGGGTCACATATGACAGGTGATCTCTTAATTCAGGTGATTTATATAGGAAAAAGCCATTTTGGGAACCATGAATTTAGGTCAGATATGAAAGGTTTTCCTTTAATTCAGTGGGTCGCTAAGGCAGGTTAGACTGTACATATTTACATTTTTTTCATTATTTAAACATTTTAGAGGTTCCACTCTATCTTAACTATTACTTCAGAGTGCAAAGTCAAAGTACATGACATTATACTAGTACATGTATTGTTCCTTCATGGGGGCCTCCATGGCTGGAACCATTAAGTCTCTTGCCACTTGTAAGCACAGGTTCAAGCCTCACTGGAACATAAGTTGATTATGTGAGAAAGTTTGCCAGACTACTTGCAGAAGGCGGGTAGTCTCTTCTCAGGTACATTTGTCACTATGTTCTCTCCTCCACAAATGAAATCTGGCCACCACTACATGACTGAAAGATTGTCAAGTGTGACATAAAACAAAGAACAAACAAACTTTTCCTTCATGAAGTCAGGGATTGGTCATGCTATTGCCCATTTTTTGGTGATGGCATATGTATTATTGTTGAGAAGTTTTATTTCTTTCCATGTGTCTTACTACAAAGGGTGACCATTCTACACTTTTTTGTTGATGTTGTATTGTTGTTTAATGTCCCACTCAAGAATGAAGGTGTCATTGTGTGCCAGTGAAGGGCAAGAAATTTTGCCTATGCTCGGCACTTATTGCCGGAGAGCAGGGATGGTTCTTTAACGTGTCAACACCTACTGTGACATGGGAACTTCAGTTTTTACTGTGTCATATCAGAAAGACAAGCTAGGACCTGGACCTCTCCATCAGAGGGCAAACACGCCAGCCATTAGGCCCCATGAATTACTCTCACAGTATGAGCTGTCGTCTGTGCAAGATTTTACATGTCAATTTTATGCTATACTTTTTCTCATATGCATCCCATTGAAGCTCCTTGTGATTAGAAGTACAAATGAATGTGTGTGATAACAATAGACTTGAAAAATATACATGCCAATCTGTTTGAACCCACCATAGCCCTTTTCATTCCTAGCAACTTATTGGCAAATTATATGAAGATAACGGAGTGTCAAGAAAGCATGTACCATTTCCTGTAAATTAATTTGGCTATCGACTTTGCTTTGTCGTCATTAAAAATTTGAACATGCACAGTATAGGATCTTCAAGTATGTGACCTAAAGTGCATGCACATACATGTAGGCTACTGTCAATACATCATATACATGTATTTACATACTTTGCATGGCCATACACGAACTTAAAGGCTTAAATTACAATATTTGAGGTTAATGTCGTGTTGAGCAGAGTGATATTTTAAATGTTTCAAAATTATCTTAGAACTATTTTAGAAAAAAATATGTTTCTGACAGCACACATTGCTTTAAGATGTATAATCACAGGCTGGAAGGATATTAGCTCATAACATGTCACACTTGTGATGATGTAACAGATAACAGATATGAAATTTAAAGTCTCATAAAAACAAACAAACAAAAATCACATATTATGCATATGTTTAATCAATAAACTATATAATTTCATTGGTCTTACGATAAAATAGCATATATACAAGACAATGAATAATGTAACAAATATCACTGAATTTCGATCACTCTCATACTAAACAATTCATTCAATTACATTTCAATACAAGATATGCTTATATATTGCACATGGTCCCACAGTATGAAGGGTTATACAGTTCTGTATGAAACTTTTACCAGTTTAAACATGAAGCACTAGATGATGTCCATGAATGTTAATATGTATGCCCATGTAGGTAACAACCTATAATTCCATTAGCAAAAGTTAAAAACTTTTGAAATACAGCGAGACCTGCTTTAGCGACCACATGTATATAAAGACCACCTGGACATAAAGACTATCCCAAAAAGTACCATTTAGTACAAATCAATCTCTATATAGAGACCACATCTGTACAAAGACAAGTGTTCTTGTGTCCCTAAAGATGCTTTAATATGCAATTCACTGTATAAGTGGATTTTTGCTATCTATGTAAAACCCAGTTTTAGCTCGCATTATCAATGTAGATATATATTGTAAGAAATGGTGATTTTCATAAATATAAATTTCTTGGCTTTTAAGTTATGTGCGGAAGACACACTACAAATTTTAGATATCTAATGATCCATAAAAATGGCAATCCTATAAATAGTAATTGTGAGATATTTGTTTGCTTCTGGGTCACAACCTTTGTTAACCATCAGCTGGTCTATCCAAACTCAAAATGCTCACAGACTATTTAGATAACTTCCACAGATCAAGTTTTCAAAGCAATATCTTATATTTTTCAGCTCTAGGTACTCTATTGATAACTAGACGTCCATCATAACTTAAAGATGCAAAGACCCAGGGGTCAGCTGTTGACCATCCGACAGCATATACACTATCTTCATGTTCTTCGTAGGTAGCTATGACGCCATCTTGTGAAGGCTCAGATGTTCTGGAACATGAAGCAAAAATTGTGTTAGGAACATGTTGACATTACTGATATTTTATTATACTAATCTTATAAAAAAATCTTATGAAATAATCTTTCCTTTTAAACTTTGTCTTTGCAACATGTTTTCAGTTATTCACACAACATTTGGTGATTCAAAAGAGTACTTTGAAAGGAAAATATCTGAACAATATCTACCAAACAAGAACAGTTTTCCACACCCTAACAATTAAAACAGTTATTTTTACTGCAAAGACTACATCAATGCCACAAGTCTGATGATGTAAGATATGCACACTTGAATGTAGGCGCTTGTGACATTCTTGGAATGTCACCCAGGCTTCTTTATCTTTGTAAGACAATACTTGACACATTGCTCTTAATCAGTCAGAAAATAATACCTTAACAGAAGACATAATGTAATCAGATACATGTATACATAAACTACTAGAAAATGTCAACACATCAGCAGTATATGTATCTAGCTGTAAATACAATGAAATATGTCTTGAGAGATTACCCTTGCCTCTTCTGTCATAAAAATGTGGTCTTTCAAGACAGGTGGTGTCCCATGACAGGTTTTCTCTATATGTTAAATAATATCAGATATACATATCCTAATAGAAAAAGTCAACACATCAGCGGTATATAGTTTCAAATTCAGTGGAACCTGTTTTGAGAGACCACTCCTTCTGCAATGCAATTGTGTATTGTCAAGAAAGGTGGTCTCCCATGACAGGTTTTCCTTTTATGATAACTTAAAAACATGTTTTCTTGTAAGTGGTCTCTCAAGACATGTAGTAGTATTTCATGGCACTGGAATCTAAAAACAGGTTCCGTTGTACTTAGAAAATGCTTACTTTTCTGTTTCAATGTTGTCTTCATCGCTATCATCATCATTTTCCACTAAATGGCCAAATGGCTCAGACGACAGTGATACGATATTGTGTAAAATGACACGACTGTCACTGCTAGATGTCAGCACCAACTGGTCATGAAAATGGTTGTACTTCACAGACCACACCCTGAAATAAACAAACATAATTCTTAATGAGAGCTGTCTAAATGAAGTGTGTGTGTTGGGGGGGGGGGGGGGGGGGGGGGGNNGGGGGAGGGGGGAACTAATACTCCTGCCCCAGTGTATGTTAATTACAAAGTGAAACAGAAAGCTAAAATTGGAAATCCATTAAACTTCATTTGAATATATACATGTAGAAAGTAATGATAAATAACTGTTCACTGTTGAACATTTCAATGCAAGAATGGTTGCCCAATGGTTAGATCAATGCACTTTAAAACATTTAGTTTATCATTTTTGAGCTAATTCAAAATAACTCTAAAAAGTCCAACCAGCTCTAGAGTGCTAAAATAAGAATATGCTGATGTAAGTACACACACTACATATCTATATGTCTATGAAACAATTTCAAAATCTTCTCATTTTCTCACTAAACTTTTCTCTTTTTTTTTTACATATATTATGGTCATTACTGGCCCTAAATACCTCTTTGCTATTAATGTATATGTTAATAAATACAAACCAATGAGAATGCTCCGACAGCACTTTGAGAGGTTCACTGACATTGCGTGTATCCCAAAATCGGATTTTACAGTCATCACCACAGCTGACCAAGAAGTATTGTTTGTTGGGATTGAAGTCCAAATCTCTAACCAGCTGCCCATGTGCATTTTCAATAGTGTAGACTTGCCTATGTCAAAAGATGACAAATAAATGCAAGGGGGATAACTCAAATACAAACCAAACAAAGAAAAAGATGAGAATTGGATTAAAAATTCTAAAAGAATAACTAATCATGTTTCCATTCACAGCAGACAAACATTTACTACATATCTCAAATAAATGTGTTCATGAAAACAAACTCAAACATTAATTCAAAAGGCCCTTCATCAACACAAAAATCTACAAACAATATACATGTAGGTGATACTAGTAAAGATACAAAAGGTTCTGGATCAGAGGATCTGGGAAGTATTTTCTGGTAATAATGGGATCAGACAATCCCAGATGAGAGAATATCCATTCCAGATCTGAAATAATTTAGTTTAATATGGATTCAAAGGAATAAAATGAGGTTGTTGATGAGAAATAATTATTCATTCATCATACGTAACATTACAACTGGTAGTATCAACTTACTGGGGTCACCATGGATTGGTGATTAGCTTAGCATGTTTGCCTTTTGATCATGAGGTTGTGAGTTTGAATCCACACAGTGCTGCAGTTGGCTATCCTTGCCCTTCACATGAGACAGTAAAAACCAAGGTTCTGTTCCACAGTGGGTGCCAGCATGTTAAAGAACCCTCTCTGCCCAATGGCCATAAGTGCCCAACATGGGCTAAATTTGTTCGTGCTTCACTGTCACACAGTGACGTCTCCCAAACAAGTAAAAGGTTCTTAAATGGGACATTAAACAATAATATAAACAACCAACAAAATGTCTACTTACTGCATAGATCTGATATCCCAGCCTCTGATACATGTATCATTGGCAGTGGCTATCTGTGTACAGTTATGGTGTGGATTCCAACGTCCACATGTCATCTTTGGTTGACCTTTACTCTCCAGTCCAGTGGAAGCTGTTAGCTGTAGAGATGTAATGTCACAATTATTACTTAATGTTTCAGAAGAGGTGATATGCTTTTAGAAGCAAATGAAACAATTTCAGCATCACCTACAAAAATTCAATTGATTCAAATGAATAGGTCACTTTACCACTTCAGTGCCTATTATGACGTAACAATATTTCTATGATGTTGCATAAATGTTCATATGCATCCACATAAACTATCATTGCCATATTTTGTTTCCATTGGGAAATGCTAATACTACATATAAACAAACAAAACTAGGCTACATTAGCGTTTCTTTGTTTTATTTACCTGAAAATGTTGGGAATTACAATTCAAGTTTTTCTTACTTTTCAATGGCAGATATGTTCACAGTTAGAGAAAGTTAACGTCATGATGCATATGTTCATAATACACACAGAACGTGTGATTTTTCTCAGAGTTGTTACTCTGATGATTAGTCTATTACAGTATGATTCCTAAAATACATTATATTTGCCGAAGGAAAAATTACTTAAGCAAAAAACTGCTGTTAACAGCACACATATACATACATGTAGTTATTTTCAGTGCATGATACTTAAAGATACAAAAGTTTTCAAACTGAAATGAAAATGATACCTTATAAATCTTGTATAACCAACCTTAGCTGTGGATGAAGCAGTGTCGATATCCCATAAGAGTATATGATTATCTGCTAAACCTAATAATGATGAACTATCTCCTGTTGGATGCCACAAGACACTAGAAATAAATAATTATTATATCAAAGAAAGCAAGATAATCACTAGTAACCTGTAGGCCTATGTTAATTGATCAATTTTGGGTACTCTTGCAACTTCTTCAGGGTAATATTATTGGCATAGGGGATATTAGCCTGTGGTTTTTGCACTTTAGTATTGAAAAGACAATTCTCTGTATAATAAGGCTCATTTTTGTATCCCATATGATTTCAGAATTTGATATTCCTTTTATGAAATCACCGGACAAATTATCTAATACATGTATTTGTATACTTCTGCCTTGTTCAAATTCTATCGGCTATGGCCAACAGTATGGCAACTTTCAATTTCTCCATTGTAAAACGCAAATTTCATTTTGTAAGACTTCACCAGACACAAGAAGGACATCTTACCATTTCATGTCACCATAATCTGTGTTGTCAAGGTGACAGACTAGTTCTAAGGAATGGTGTGAGGAATGATCATCTGATTGGCTGTTATCAAAGTCACATGGTATTTTCCACAGAGCTGCTTTCATCTCTGCTTTTGATTCTGTAGCTGTAAATTTAGATGAAAATGTTATATGAGATCTACATTAGAATGAATACTCAGTACGATAAATGAGTTCAATGGCAAGTCATTACATGAAGTGTTTTAAAACAGATCATTAGAGATATAAGGTGTTCACTGATTTACTGTTTATATGTTCTACTAGGTACAAAAAGTTTCATACAAATATTCTACTGTAGGAGGACTTAGATGGACAGACAAAATCTGTCAAATTAAAAAAATAATAAAAACAAGTAATCAAACAAATGACAAATAATAATAATTTGTAAGCTTGAAAAAGACCCTCAACATTATTTGCTAAGTTACTTACTTTTGTTGTAGCATGTTGTGAGCAGATCTTTATCGATTGTAGAGGCACTTATGTTCCAGATCTCTCCTTCTCGGTGTAGGAAGACATTTTTGTTTATGACATTATTCTCATCATCGAAGTCTATGTGGTGAACCTACAAATCAGAAAAAATAACCTACATGTAAATAACACTATTAAAGCAAAACTATTTTCTCTATACTTTGGATTACCATGATTACATCATGATGAGTAGTTTAAAGCAATAAACATATTTCATTTCATGATAGGTACATTGATTAATGCTTGATTAAACTTTTGCTTTGCAACCATTACTTCAGTCATTCTGGTAGAACTAGTACTTGCAATAGGCTGAGTAGCACTTGAGGCAATCGATGGGCATACAGATCAACTACATATACTAGATAATGCAATAACATTCGCTGACTGGTCATTGTCTTTTACTTGGATTGTAGCCACACAACTTCAGCAATTTAATACCAAAAGAAGTAAGGCTGGATTAAAATTTACCAGTAGATCTACCATTGAATTATTGGTTTTGATTGATTTAAAGAATGCAATGCTTTTTAAGAACACTTGCCCAACTAATTTTCAAAACTAAAAAGAAATTACAGAAAGACTGACATATTGTTACAGATGGGCAAGTGTTTACAATTACGAAACAAATACATGTACTGATGATGTAACATGGAAATAAAAAAAAAAACAAATAATTCTGGAAATATTGATGTTCTGATAATTTTTTCCCAATCTGGCAACATGCAGATATTTTTCTAGCCCTTTTATATTTAAATTCCCAAATGGGAGTAATTTACTCGCAACTTGAAGCTCTTGGTGAATTAATTACCGTTAATCACATCACTGGATCCAGCAACTAAACTATCACTATTTCACATGACAACATTAGGCCTACCTGATTTTCTGCACGTAAGGACTGTGTTCCAACTAAAAATCTAATCTGATCTGTCTCAGCTGTCTGTGCAGTCAATGCTCTAGCCTGAAACAGTAGTTAAAATGTTATTATCATAAACATGGACAGATGTTAACAAGTGCAAATAGCACATTTAGACCAGTGAAATTCCCAGTTTTTTTTTCATCACTATTATGATAGAAATTTACAGTATTGGCTGATAAATTTTGATCAAAACAAATGACTTTTTCAGACATCCTCTCTACCACAGGTTCATGATCAAGTTAAATGCCAGACTTCATTATATGCAGAGAGGGTTTAATGCATAGTTTTACCATATACATGTAACTCCAAGACCGGAAAACAACAACTCTTTTTTTGCTTAGCACATGTGTGTTTGTTTTTCTTTTTTTTTTTATTTCTGTGGAACAACAATAATTCACATCAGAGTGGCTAAATGATAAACAGTCCCAATATCAAAACATATGATGAATCCATTCCCCAAGTGGAAGGTTTGTCTTACTCTTAGTCTTATAGTATTGTATTGCTGTAATTAATGTCCCACTAAAGAATCTTTCAAGAACCGATGAAGGGTGACAAATTTTGTCTAGGCGTGGCACTTATGGCCATGGCGGCCAAGTGGAAGGTCTGTCATTAACTTGCCAACACGTAGTGAAATTTACCTTGGACCTAACTTTTCGAGCTGTATTTTTGTAAAGTCATATCTATCCTGCCTAGTGAGTCAATTAATTAAAGGACTACCTGCCTTGATAGTTGACCTACATGTAAATATATGCTTCCAAAAGTATTTTGTTCCCTTTAGAAATCACCTGAATTTAGAGACCACCTGCCGTATGTGACCATTTTTAATAAATCCTACCTTGACCAGTCTCTTAAATATGTAAGACTGTAATCAATAGTCACTCTTGTTGTTTTACTGTGTAAGTGTCTAATCTGTAAGTGTGCATCTTAGTGAGTTGGTGTCTATTGAACTGTTGAATTGAGTGACAAATAGATTATTACAGTCAGCTGTGTTGATGTATTGACTGTACTGAAGAAAAGAGTGGAAAGAATGAAGTCAAAGGTGATGTGAACTTGGCTGCAATTTATGGTCTATGAGCAGAATGGGTTCTTTATCATACCAATATGCCATTATGTTGCCATTCACTGTGTCTACGGTGATGGAAACATTAAATGGCGGCATACGAAAGTGACCCCCAAAAGAATCCCCAAAAGAGTTAATAAGCTAACTATGGGCACTGTGAAACAGACCCCCCCCCCCAGCTTTTTAATACCTTGTTTGCACGGAAACTCTGGTACCTATATCCAATACGAACACTACTAAGAGTAACAACAAAAGAGTCTCTTTTATCATTACTTGCTGTAGGATCTGTATTGACTATTGCGGTATTGTACATAAAAAGTAGAGCCAGTGAGGCAGAGGCAGTAGGCTTAGAAGGCATGTAAAGCTGGAGCCTTAAGTGAAGAAGGCAAAGGGATTATGTACATGCCTGTGGAGCTCTCCTCTAAATGATCTAGCCCTACTAGGCCTATATTACTACTCATACTACATAAATATTAATATTTTAGGATAGTAAGCTAGGGTGTTTAAAGGGTGAATTATTGTTTAACGTCCAACTCAAGAATCTTTCACTAATCATCCTGTGGCGACAAATTTTGCCATGCTTGGCACTTACCTAGTATGGCCGTATGGAGCAGGAAGAGTTCTTCACTGTCAACACCTACTTTGACACCTTGGTTTTTACTGTCTCATCCAAAAGGCAGAGAGCAAACTGCAATGGGGCTTGGGCTTGAAGCTCACAATCAGAAGTGGAACACGCTAACCACTAGGCGGCCACTATAGCCCCGCATCATACCTGCCAACCCTCCCATTTTGTGCAGGAGACTCCCGCACAAACGACGAAATTCCGGAAATCTTCCGCATTCCAATCCGCTCCCGCGCGGGAGTTATATAATCTCCCGCATTCAGACAGTGGTGGAAACAGTAGTGAAATACTGATGAGATCAGACGTAAATTGTTCGTCGGGATAAAAATCTTGTGAACTGAATCTTACCGATCGACTTACGCGATAGGAAAAGGAGAAAAAGACTTAAAAGAAACCAGGCTGAAAGGCAAATGAAGCCAAAACATTCGTGGAGCTCTTCATTGACACACGGTAGAAAAAGATGGTTGTACTAAATACCGCAAGAATCAGGATGTCGTGAAACTGCACATGATCTTAGACTTCGGCAGTGTAGAAACTTATTTTCAATCTACGCCAGCTAATTATTAATTTGAAAGTTAGTTAATTTACAACTAGATATTGCACACAAAATTATCTCTGTTCCTACAGGATATTTATGCACTTCAACAGAAGTTAGCTTTATCATGCCTTGCTCATCAAAACCGTACCGGTGGTGAAGTAGTTAGGCCTAACAAACAAATTTAGTTAGGGATATAACAAATGATATTTTGTGAGTTTATTTCTAGTGGTACAATTTTATAACAACAGACAGAAACAAAAACTCAAAAATTATTTCTAGCTATACCCCTATCCTCAACTGTTCCACATTTATGACCAGTAATGCAAAAAAATTATTTTCTCTTCTGTATTCTAAAAAAAAAAAACAACAACAGACAAACTGAGCACAGGTTACAACTAATAAAATGATAAAATTTTCTCACTAATAAGGGCAAAACAAAATAAGGAATTACGATATACCAGTAGCATGCTATAGGTTAATTATTGCTCTGACTTGAATGAAGATTGTTTGCACCATAACAAAGAATTGAAGAAATAAAGAATTAGTAAATTCATAAAGCTTCTGTTGGTGTTCTGTAATGTATAGCCTCAGATTAAGAGTATTTGTTATAATATTAAGGCTGAAAAAGTCGTTCGCGTAAAATTACTACGGCTATAAATGTTGTTCACGCAAAATCTCCCTCTCAGCTATCACAGCTGAGGGGGAGATCTCCCTCTTTGAAGGTTTCAGAGGTTGGCAGGTATGGCCCTGCATTTAGAGGAGAGATAATCCCTTTGGGGATTCTGTTGCAAGCAATTTTCTCATACTGCCGTTTATAGGGGGGGGGCAATAGCAGACAGCAACATAAGAAAATGCCATTCACAACAGAATCCCCAAAGCCAAGGACAAGGGATTAGAGTTAGAGGAGAGCTTCCATGGCTAAACCCTTTTAGTTTTGGGGTTCTGTCGGGCGTTTTCTTCAAGTGCCATTTACAATTACCCCCGCCAGATGAACGGGGGCAACAGTAAACGGCAGGATAAGAAAACGGTCCTGACAGAATCCCCAAAGGGATTACTTCCACGGCCTGTAGGGATATGTTAAACTGTTGGTTAAATTATGGACTGTTTCAGTGTTTTGAACTAAATTGAAGTCCTTGGTTAAATCAATGATTACATTTTTTTCACGATACTGGATCCATATTTATCTAACGCCTAAAAATTTAAGATTCCAGGCTTCTTTTCAACAGTGCATACTTAACTAACATGCAAAAACAGATAAATTAGCCGACCTGGAATTCTAATCCGTAAATAACCGGTGCTTCGTCTTCCATCTCTGAATTTGACGCTTTTTGATAGTCGTAAAATAGGATAAATAGATATCACATATGATATTAGAATAACAAATCTATGTTTCGAGTCGATATATTATCTAGGTAAACACGAATTTAAAAAACTATATGCAACCATAGATATACGAGAAAAACGATACAAAATTAACGACATCAAATGACTAGTTGCTACTCACTTATGGTACCCATATGTTAATGACGTATACACAAACACTTGCAGACAACTAGCAATTCGTCTGATACTAGTGGGTTGACTTAATTAAAACTCTCTGTAATTAGATAATCCGGTAAGTAAGTGGTGTAGAGTAACTTTTTAATGAAATTTTAGGTATACCAGAGGTCATCTACATACAGTCGTTGCACACAAAGTTCGACATTTGTAATTAATTAATTTATTTCATGAATTCAGAGTTTGAGCCCTGACTGGTGCTTGTCCATGTCAGCTTGTGGTAACTGAAAAATGTGATACATGCATAAAGTGTCCAGTAAACTGAGTAATAGTGAAATCAAATGACCAAGAACAGTAAACATCCCACCAAACAATGATACTTGCTAGCTATTGCCTATACATTTTAAAGAGTCCTTTAAAGAGTTTTTAAGTAGGGGAAAATTTGGGGCATCCGTGGTCGAGTGGTTAGCGTGTTTGACTTCTGATCGAAGGGTCCGGGGCCGATTCCCTCAGTGTCACTCTGCGCTTGGCTTTCTCTTACTTTCGGATCGGCCAATAAAAACCGAGGTCCCATGTCACATAAGGTATTGGCATGTTAAAGAATCCTCCCTGCTCTACGGCCAGCAGTGCCGAGCACAGGCAAAAATTTGTCGCCCTTCACCGGCACATGGTGATGTCTCCATAAGGGGAACTGGAGAGATAAAGATAAGATAAGATAATCTTTATTTTGAGTCGGTACAAATTTTTTAACAGGAATAACATTAGCTCTGTAGAGCTATTAAACCAACTAAAATTGAATTGAATAACGTTCATTAGTTCATTAAAGCCTGTTTAATTTGTAGCAAAAGTAGCCTATGAAAATGAAAGATGAGGCAGGTAATTTTAATGCTTACGAATGAACACCCTACATACTGCCTTCCACTAATTATTGAATTACTAAAACTGTAATATGAACAGCAAAGAAAATAAATTGCAGTCTTATACTCTGTTTTTGGAACAACTGTACAAGGATACCTGTAGGGCACATAATTGTGTAAATCTCCCTGAAAAACACATCAAATACCCAAAATAACTTTTATATAGCATTGTCGCTAGGCACCGCTGACTGTATAGTGCAGTTGATGTAATAATATTCGCAGAATTTTGGAATACAATGACACTAATAACTGTCATTGAAAAAAAACAGAGTATACATCAGTAGACAAAAACGACATTTATCAGAAGAAAGGAGAACATTGCATATCTATTTCATTTTAAATGTTCTGTGAAGTCTTGCTACTGCATGATTCAATGACATAACTTTTGTTTCTGGACTACATGTATTTCTCAAGTGAGAAACAATCTGGGTTTACATATATGCACAAGCTGTGATCCATACATGTATGCAGGTCGATCTCTTGAGACACTCTACCAGTAGCTTAAGTTGGCTTTGCAAACAACCTCTGATCAGGCACTTTGAACTGCGCTCACTATAATATGATATTCTCCCTTTAATTCAATGAATGTCTACTTGGACATTTCTTTCTGTGTCCATTATGCTCTTATTGATTACCACGTCAAAAAAAATAAACAAAACTTTTTTGGGCAATTTTCTCTTGAGACAACTCTTCATAAACACCTAATTAGTTAACAAGTCAGATCTTTTCATATAACATGGCATTTGCATATGGACTACTTTTTATAATTAATGAAACATACATGAACTATTGGGATGATAGCGATAAATTGATGGCTGCAGGATTATGAGTCTATGTAAATGTTTGTGTTTAACTCTTGTACAGTTTCCATCAAGCAGTGGCAGATTGAACAAAATTTTAAAAACAATATACAGGTATTAGCCATATTGATTTGTTATATAGGTCTATTGATGACCAGCCCATTTTCAGAAAAGCATGCACCCTCAACTCAAATGCTTATCCTTTAATTAACCCTTTCAACCCCTAGTACAAATGTATCAGAATGGTATAATTTTTTTTCTATTGCCTTATACCAGTCCATTTTGGTTTTTTGTGCGAACAGGGTTACTGTACTCTAATTCTTCCTAGCACAATTGATTTCATCACCATTGTTTAATCACTATTAATTTCATTTCAGACAGGAAGCTAGGGAAATCAGAGATGGCTGATCAGAATATTTCAAGCATTTTACAAGAGGAATCATTGGATGATAGTCAGTTTGAAGATACAGATCTACTGTCACCAACAAACCCATACACTCAGGCTAACTTAGTTCATTCACCAACCACAGATACTTTGGACTCTGTTGCTTTGGGACCTAATGAGGAGTACTCACTTCTAGATGACACCTTGTCGGACAGTTTTGACCAATCAAAAGCAGAGAATGTGACAGCGGACCAGGCTGAGGTAAAAAGTAATGGACAAAATTTGTTGGAGCTAGAGGGTGGACAAGAAAATGGCCAGGGAGGGATAACATGCACTTTTGCACAAACATTTGTACCTGACAGTGAAGAAGAATTTATACAGAATAACCAAACTAGTGACTTTAGCAGCCATTTTGAGAGTGGCACAGTGCCAGACAACAACGTTGTAAGTGAAAGTCGTAACTCTGATAGTCAAACTGATACTGCTCAAGGTTCAAAACAAGAGGAAATAAATATCAGCAGTTACTTTTCATCTGGAAATGACCAGGAGGATCCTTTTGGAACCCTCACACAGACTAGTGACCAGACAGCAAATGTAACTGATGTTGCGGTTAGTCAGACTACATACTTAAAAGAAAGAGAAAATAAGAATGTTGTAAAAGAGCCACTGGACAAAAGACTGTCATCACAAGATGAGCCAGAGAGTGTAGACTTTGAGGCTGTCCCAGAGGAAGGGGGTACTAATGTAATGGAAGCATCAATGCAACTCATCGATGATAAAGAGAATTTTGAATCATTTACAGCTGAAACTGGGCCAAGTGAGATTGACCAAGATATCAGTTTAGGGGTATCACCATCTAATAAATTTCTAACAGATAAACTGGCTAAAATGCACATGGTGGACAACGTTCCGCCGAGTGATGGCAACGGAGGACCAGTAGAATATGCTCGACAGTTGTCTTCTTCTAACCAACACTCAGTACCGCTAGGTGGCTATCCAATGCCATCACAGTTGACACCACCAGCACATAAACAGTTCCAGGGCTCACCATTCTCTGCATCGCAGATATCGCCCTTTGCCACTCCAACACATCAACCATTGAGTACCACCCAGCAGAGCAGTATGTACGAGTCTGTATCAGAGGTCCCCCAGCACAAAGAGACCACTGGTAAATACAGGAAACATTAACAAAATATCAGATTACAATGAAGGGTCTAAAAGCAATTGATGACCATTTTTATCTAATGTATCAGTAACATACACACCATTTAAACTTGTTGAAAATCTAATTTTTTAATAATTAAATGTGTCTTATTTGTTATCAATTTGAATATAAATCTTTATTTTGATTCTTTTTTTCAGAGGATTCTCAGGAGTCACCCAGTACTGAAAATGAAACCAAACCTGTTGAAAGTGAAAGCAAACCTGTTACATTCTCCTCCTTGCCTCCAGGGGATGTATTTGATCCGTTTACAGCTAGTCTTAGAATGAGTGACTCAGATCGACAGCATGATGCATGGCTTCCATCAGAACCTACAAGGCAGATTCTGATAACCATGACAACTAGTACGCCTGGTACATTTATCCCTACGGCAGAGCAGCTAAGCACACCTGGTATTATTGTTGATGAGCCACAGGTACTTGTATAGATTTATCATCTATACCTACATTTACATGAATCCATGTATGATTTTTCCAGCCTTCGAAATATCAAACTTGCCATCTGAAAACAAAATACAATGATATATACAGTCTAATCTGCCCTAGCAACCTAATGAATTAAAGGACTACCTGTCTTATGTGACCTAAATGCATGGTTCCCTATATAGTTTTTTCTTATATAAATCACCTGCACTGAGTGACCAAATGTCATATTTGACCCTTTTTGCTCCTTCTCAGGGACAGACTTAAAACATGTTAGACTTTACATTCAGTGAGGTACATGTAACTCAATCTTTCAGTAAAGCCAGATTAAGAAATTGGAAGATGTTTAATGTAGATTTTTATCTTGCACTTCAAAACTGAAAATTTTAGCTTTTCATGTGGATTTGTCTCTTTCAATAACATTTTCATTTGAAACATAGGATAGTTTTCTGTTTTAGTAAGAATATGAATTACCTAGATAAGTAATTCATTGTTTACCTTTGTTCTTTGCTATGGTATTAGAAATGTTATCTAGATTTTAGAGGGAGAGAGTCGGTCAGGTTTAATTGAAAAAGAACGAAAAATCGTAACTGGTACCGTGCTGGTAACAAAGAGAGGAAGTGTAGCTTAGGAAATGTATCAGATGTTAATTTTTGTGTAAGTAAATTTGTTCAATGTTATGTACAGTGGAGCCCACCTATATTGACATCTGATTAGTGATATATTGAAATATAGCTTAATGTGAAATTACAATGTATTTTAATTCCATCGCTGAATTACTTTATTGCTACTTTAGCCCGTTTATTTTTAACCTGTTAATTTTAATGAAAAAAAAAATCATTCCCCTTCACATATATACAATAAGTCCTGGAAGAACACAACAAATTTGGAAAATTGAACTCTTGGAACGTGTCTTGGCTGATTTTTCCCATATAATTTGCATAGGTTTCTGAATCCTATGATGCCATAATATTTTCTACATAAAGACTTTAAGATCCATTCAAAGAAAAAATCCCAGCATGACCTCTGAAAATATGGCATGTATGCCTTCAGCTTCCCTATATTTGGTTTCAACTTTGTGTGTTTTCATACTCAAGTAGTCATAGCACTGTCTTTGATTTCATTGATTGATACAGGGAGATCCTGTGAGAGACTTGGTATACAGGTACATGGGAGAACAAGAAGCCATAAAGAGACAGATATTGACAGTAGACAGTGTCACACAGGATGTTGATGGTCTCAAGAAACTGATTGTAAGTGGAAATTTCTGTATACAGGGAAAATTTTGCCCATTTTATTTTCACCCTCATTTTCAATGGACAAATTCAAAGTTAGGAGAATTTAAAATGATAGATTCATTGAATAGAAGAATTATGACGGGTCTGGGCAAATATAAAATATGGTGAAACTGTTTGCAAGTGCATTAGGACAAACATCATCCAGTATACAGTATGTAATTCATGATTTGGTCAGTTGTATTCTTAACCATCCCACTAAAAAATCTGTCACTTACATTGAGATGTAAATGTATGCTGGTGAAGGGCAACAAATTTAGCCTATGCTTACAGCAACAATTGATAAAACTTCAAGATTTGAAGAAAACATATTGCCATATAGGGAATTTGTAGGCCTATATGATACGTAGAATAGTGTCATATTTGAAAAAAAAAAAATAGTATATCTTCCTAATAAAAAGCATTGAGAGGCTTTTAGAAGTCTACATTTTGCAGATATTGACTCTGGTCACATTATTTAGTTCTGTGTATCTGTGTATTTTCAAATTGGCAAAATAGATGATGACAATAAATTGAATACCAATTCTTATACAGTAGAGTTGGTCTATAACGAAGTCAAAGGGAATTGACCTTTGACTTCGTTATAGGCATCCTTTGTTTTAGGCATCGGAATTTTCTACATATATAGATAGATAGTACATGTATTTCTTTTAGGGGATTTAGTTCCTTTTCGTTATAACACTGAATTCGCTCTAAGCCGATTCGTTATAGATTGACTCTACTGTATATTCCAACTTCCCATGATGTCTGTGGTCAGTACAAATTTAAGATTGATTGATAACTTAACTGAAGGATTCATTTCCCGCCTATCTTCTCCTTCTCTATCCAGTGTACATTTGCATTTAGCTATCATATTTTCTATGTTTACTGTCAAATATTAATGTATCATTAAATTTACTGTTAATACAGGAGGGTGGATGTTACAGATCAGCCATTGATCTGACTCGTCGACTCCTGACAGGTGCAGGTCAGGGGCCGGGCAAGGCTGGCCAGATAACTCAACACACTGTACATACTCTGCAGGTAAATACAAACTCAACCATACTATTCATTTGCAAACTAGGAAATAGTGTACCATAACTACCATAACCACTCAACTTAATTTTACTGGTCTTTCTCAACATTTTTTTTTTATTTCTAGCAGGGTGGCCATAAAGCAATTTTCTATTTCATTAATCCTTTCAACCCCAAGTATCAAAATGGTACAGTCTTTTCTGTTGTATTAGACTAGTTCATTGCGATTTATGGTGTTGAAATGGTTAAAAACTAACATATCATTATATTTACATTTTCTATTTACATCCATCTCTTTGTTTTTATAGTTGTGGTTTTGCCGACTAGAACTTATGATAAAGCTGAGACTGTACAGCATAGCAGAATCAGAATTACAGGCTTTCCAGAACTTGGACACACCAGATTTGCACTTTGAATTTTATCCTCACATCTATCCAGGAAGGAAAGGTAAGCTCTAAGAAGTGTAATATAGAAATCAAAAACATGACTTCTCCCTTAAATGTGGGGGCCACTGTGGCTCAGTTGTTTACATGTTCTCCTTCTGATCATGTGGCTTCGAATTTGAATCCGTGCTGAGTTTGGCTTTCCCTTGTCCTTTGCTTTAGACAGTAAAAACTGAGGTCCCTTGTCACAGTAAATGTCAGCCATTAAAGGTACCTCCTTGCTCCATGGCCATAAATGCCAAGCATACCGGTAGGCCAGATTTGACGCATTGGTGACATGTCCATATAAGTGAAAGATTCATTATTCTTGAGTGGGACATTAAACAATAATACAGCCAACCAATTTTGGATATGTTATTACATATCCTAGATCTTTGTAAATGCAAATCTATTCAGTATGGTCAACAGTCTTTGTAAATGGGGAGAGGTGAATACTGATTTACAGTATATATTCCTCCTTAGTGTCTCTGGATTTAACGTCAGCTCTCATGTTGTATGGAACACTTAAATATGGAAACATGTTACATGTATATATGACAAAAAAAATAATTTTGTGTACTTTAATTTCACAATTTTCTTCAAAATTACCAAAGGCAGGTATCTACTTTGTAAGTTATTACAGTGGAGTTGGTCTATAACAAAGTCAAAGGGGATTGACTTTTGACTTTGTTGTAGGCATCCTTCATTTTAAGCATCAGCATTTACTACATAAATGGATAAATAGCAATTCTCCTGGGGGATTTTATTCCTCTTTGTTATAGCACTAAATTTGCTTTAAGCTGATTCATTATAGGCTGACTCTACTGTACTTCAAGCCAATGATTGTGATTGATTGATCGATCGATTGAGTCTTCATTTTCAGCAAAAAATATAAGTTGAGCAAGCTTATAAAATATCATGAAGAATCTCAAATTCTCTTTTCAAACAGTTTACATTGTAGATGTCAGCCCTCTTTATCAGTCAAAAGTCATGGAACTAACATGAAGACGATTTAAAATAACCGAAGAACTTTTGAAAAGCTTGTTAAATACTAAAAAGCAACACAAAATGTACTGAACCAAATTTAGAATTTTGTGATTTTAGCTTATTTTTATTTCTTATAAATTAATGAATCCACATTATAAATGTACTTTATGTGTAATTTGCAGGGTCAATGGTACCATTTGGTATGAGATTGCTTTATGCAGAATTACCACACTACATGGGGAGGTCACAGGAAGCCCTAGATAGGCTGTACTACATCTTGGCCGTCACACAGAAGGTGAGGATACTCTTAATTAATCATAGAATGTAGTTTGAAACTAGATGAATTTTGTAAAACGACCAGATATGGCTTTTGTGAATGCACCATTATTGATGGAGTTAGTCTGACGAGTGATGTGGTCACTCTCAATAGGTTCAAGAAGCCTTGAATGAAGTCAGGTAGATCAAATCATGATGGTCTTTGAGACTGAGTGGAAATTTAGGTGACATAGTATTCAATTGGATGTTCGTCTATAAACAGTTTAATCTATTAAATATTTTATTACAAATATATTATTATCAATATTAATGGCAGGTAGTTAGCATGTCCACCTTCTGATCATGAGGTTATGGATTAGAGCAGTTCGCTGTACCTGTCCTTTGGATGAGACAAATAGAATCTATCACCACTTTGTACAGAGACAGAGAAATCTCACCCGAGTGTCAAAGATTTGCAGTCCACCACAAGGCTTGCCGAGTTGTGGATGTTGCAAATCTTTGACACGAGGGTGAGATTTTTCTGTCTCTGTACAAAGCGGTGGTTGATTATTTTTCTCTCACCCTCAAATAATGTGTTTCTAAGTAGTTAATATATTTGTGCAACACTGCATTCAAGCAGATGAAATACGTCAAAAGCAGGTCAAGACTTACCGGTAGTGACGTCATGGGGTTTGAGATAAGCATGCGGGGTGCGAGACAGAGATATCGCAGAACGGGTATATTGATGGATCTCTGTCCGGGGTGAGAGAAAGTAAAATCTAAGGTCTCATGTCAGTTAGTGAACTCTCAGTGTTCAATTGCCAAAAGTGCAGATCATAAGTAAAATATTCTTGAGTGGGATGTACAAAACAAGAAAACAAACAACCAATACTAGCAGTTTTCAGTATGCTTTTCAATTTGTTTCCTCGCAGGTGTTGCAAAACTTAAATGATGGATACGCTGAGGATGGTAGTGCTGTGCAAATATCACTTGACAGTAGGAAAGGTATGCAAATCTTGTCCTGTTTACTGAAGGATGTTATAAATGGATTTTTACAACTTTTATTTCATTATTTTTTTTCACATTTTGATATAAATTATCTTTATATACCCCCACCACAAACAAAGTTTGGGGAGGGGGAATTTATAGGAATCACCCTATCCATTTGGTTAAGAAATTCTGAAAGCAAATTTCTCTTCCAGTATCAGGCTTTCATATTTCATATATACCTTCATCATATCATGCACTACATTTTGGTAGATTGTTGAAAAGTGGCATAAAACAATATTAAGTTAACTTAACATTTTGGTAGAAGATATTTGACCAAGTGACCTTGAACTTTGACCTCATGATAGTTGGATGTTTAAATGGTTCTGAAGAACAAAATCTGTTGAGAAAAATTTTCCATGGATAAGGGTATTTCATCCCATTAGGACTGCTTTAGTTTTGCTTACATGTACATGTATATACATAGAGAAACAGAAACTGGCTTTGAATGTTGTGCTACATGTATTTTAACTGAAGCCTCATTTATAAATCTGTTGGCCTCTTCTTTTAATCATTCACATTTTATGGAAAAAGTTTACCACTTTTTTTTGCAGGATCTTTGGAGATTTGGCTTGAGAGGGAGAGGCAGGTTTTATACATAATAGGAAACACATTTTTATCTATAAGGGTAAGATTGTTTATTCTAATATGATCAGGAAACTCTTAAAAAGTAATTTTGGTTAAATTTAAAAAGCAAAAATTTAAAAAATGATTGAGCATTCTTTTGATCAAATGATTTCCTTTCATAATTGATAACTTCACTGTGGCTCATCAGTTTGCATGCTCGCTTTCTAACTGTTAGGTTGTGGGTTCGAATCAGTGCTGTGCTGCAATTGGCTGTCCCTGCTCATCAGATGAGACAGTAAAAACTGAGGTCCTGTGTCACAGAAGGTGTGGGCACTTTAGAACCCTCATTGCTATAAGTATGGAGTATAGGACAAATTTATAGCTCTTCACTTTCATACTGAGGCATCTCCATATGAATGAAAGATTCTTTAATGGGATGTTAAACAACAATAAGACCAACCAACTTCTTATTACATTGTATAACTTCAGACTAAATATCTTGCTGTATCTTTTGTTATCTATGTCTTATATAAGAAATATCTTCACACAGGACTTTGAAGCTGCCATGTCCGTGTATGAGTCCCTGCTCACCAAAGACCCATCATGTAAAGCTGCTCTACTGAGTGGAATGGGCAGAATCTACTTACAAGTAAGTCAGAAATAATTAGACAGTCATGTTGGCTTAGTTGTTGGCTCATTAACCATATATACAGAAATCCCTTCGAATGTGACAGTAAAACCCAAGTTCCCATGTCACAGTAGGTGTCAGCACATAAACCACCCTCACTACTCAATAGCCATAAGTGCCAAGCACAGACCAGATTTGTTGCTCTTCATGACATCTTCATGTGAAAGATTCTTGAACAAACAATACAACCGACAAACTATTCAAATTCATGCACAGAAAACATTTGACATAGACAGCATCTGATCCCTATTACTAAATATTTGAAGTAAAAACTGAGTTTTATTCTTATTGATCCATAAAGAAATGGAGCCCAAAGTCATATTATGTATTTGCACACATAAGATTCTTCTCTGCTTAATAGTAGTGCCAAATGTATGTGACCTTTTGGAGTCCTTCAGTGATAATTTTGAGTGGAATGTTAAACAACAATACAACATCAAAATCATTTATATTTGGACAAAACATTTGAATTGCCCTATAGTTATAAAGTCCAAGAGTAAATTAAAGCACTATAATTACTGCAGTGATAACAGGTCTTATTCATAGATTAATTATAGCAATTATTCCAAAGTGCTGGTTGCAACATTATGTTAGAGAATATTATTTTTGACTCCCTGGTTCATCAATCTTTAAACCTGTTGATAAATAACCAAATGATGAAATCAATCTCTAGAAATTGACATCAGTTGTGTAACAGTTGGCATTATTTACTGTTTTCTTTTCAGATGGGTAATGTAGCAAAAGCAAATGAATGCTTTAAACACGCTGAGGTTTTATCGGACAGAAGTGACAAGTCCATTCAGTGCAGGACTTATGTTAACAAGTATGTAATAAATTTATTTATTCTTTATGTTAACTAGCAAGGAAAGGAAGACCCCTTGTGTCAATCTAGGTGTTAACTCATTAAAGATGGATAGGATTGATAGAGTCCTTCCCAGTAAGGCCAAATTCCTCTAGGCCTCCATCAGCTTGGTGTCGCTATGATTTCACAGAAACAATATGGGTCACCTACACAAGATAAAAAAATCTTTCAATGTGGAGTATGTCATATTTCAATATCCCCATGCAAACAAAGTATGAGAGGGGTATATAGGAAACAGCATAAACCTAGGTCCCGTGTCACAGTAGGTGTTGGCACATTAAAGAACGCTCCCTGCTATTGGGTCTTGAGTGCTGAGCATAGGCAAAATTTGTCACCTATCACTGGCACACAGTGACATCTCCATAAACCGATACAACTAAACAACTACATTTTGGTACCAAGACATTTGATCTAGTGACCTTGACCATGAACACTGACCTTGCAAGTTATTTGGTTAAAGAGTTTAGAAAAGCAGAATCTGTTAAACATTTTTTTCTGCAGGTTGTTTCTTTTTAAATGTCTCATCAAGGTTAAAATAATACATTTAATTTTAAATGCTCCTAGGTCTTCAAATTTCTTAGGTGCATGTGCCCTAATGTTAAGAAAAAAAGGTCTTGTTAGTCTTGACTTCATAAAGTGTATGCTTTATTTTGTTTCAATTCCAGGGGTCTTGAGGCAATGTGTATGAACAACTTTCTAGAAGCTTACCAACACTTCAAATCAGCTGTAGAGTCAGAGCCGTGGAATACATCTGTAAGCTGCACTCTTCTAAGAACATTACCACAGATCTATGTAAATTCTAATCTGTATATGACAAAATTCCCTTTCCCATGGAGTAACTTAATTGTTCTGGTAAATTGTGAAGCACTTTTGTTATTTTTCTTATTTTCTTCATAATCACCTTTAATTGTGGAAATATTTTTAGAACAACGACCAAAATTATTAAGTCATTGAATCGATATTTCACTTTCTATTCTATGTCAAATAAAATTAAACAACAGGCACATTAAAGATCTATTGCTAATTTAATACCCTATAAAGAATAGGCCTACTGTTTCCGTTTTGTAAGTGTATTTCTATTTCTTTTTCATCTATACTTTGCAGGCTGTCAACAATCTGGCTGTCTGTTCACTATATCTAGGCAAATTAATGGATGCTCTGAAGACACTAGAAGTAATGGTACATGAAGATCCAGCCAGGAACTTGCATGAAGGAGTTTTATTTAATTTATGTACATTATATGAACTTGAGTCTTCCAGAGCTCTACACAAGAAACAAGCTCTATTGGACCTTGTGAGTAGGCATAAAGGAGACGGATTCCCAGTGGCGTGTCTGAAGATGGCCTGAGAGTTTATGGAGAGTAATGTCAGTTAAAACTATCAAAATCATTCCAGAAGTTTGTGGAGGCCATGTGATTTAACCTCTCGATTAGGTTTCATCAATTTTCATGCAACAGAAGAAGCACACAAGAGATAGAGTTTTAATAAGATTGAGACAGGATTCTTATTGGGTCAAGTGCAATATTAATTGATGAATAATCACGGAGCTGAATAAATTTGTGTTGTATATGATTGTTGTAAATTATGTCAAATGCATTGATTTGCAGACATTTATCCTAGAATTGCCTATATGAATTAATGTCAACTTTTGAGAAGTTGAATATTTGTACAATACATACTATGACTAATCACCGATTTATTTAAAAACGCTTAATGTTGAGTCAGATAAAGTAGTAATATACTTTAATTTGTGTTTTCTGTACTTTTGCATCAAAATGACAGAAAAAATGATATACATTATCAGGTAGATATGTTTGTGCAGGATTGGTAATGTGACACAAGTTATCTCCCCTCTGAAAGAATGACACATTTGAGTGGGTAAAAAGGAATACCAGTTTACATGTATTCAATATTCATTACATACTAAAATGTGTTCTCCTATGTGGTGCTTAATTTAAATCACAAGTAATTTACATCACTCATCGTTAGTTTTATGCAGGTTTCAGACTAACACCAATAACGCCATTCTTTCCTGTGGAAAGTCTGCTGATGATTTCATCCAATTTTAGTCAAGCTCACAACTGACCAAGTGGGAAGTCCTTTTTACAATCCATCAAATTTGAAGTCAGTTGTAAGGCAGACAATCTATAAATTCTTCCAGATTTTGTTTTATTTACTGTTTAAAATCCCACTCGAAAGTATTTCACTTGAATGGAGATGTTGCTGAATGCTGATGAACTTTGCTAGGGCTTTTGATATTGGTCGGTTATCAATACTGGTGGCCATTGAGTAGTGAGGGATCTTTAGCAAACCAACACCCACGGTGACATGGGGCCAAATGTTTTAAAGTCCAGTCTGATTGACTGACAACTTTCACTTCAGATACTGAGCACTATGTAGACAAGCAGTAGCTGCTTATTTTAACGACCTACTTAGGTTGTTACTCTTTAACCTACATCACTTTGCATGGCATGAGTCACTGTGATTTTACTTAGTTGTTATTGGTGGTAACATTTAATATAACAGAGTTGTTGTTGTTTTTTTTATTTCATAATGGATATATAATATTGTAATAAAAGTGCTAATCCTGAATCAGTGTTCAATTTTCATTATGTGTACATTTGTACAAGCAAGTGTCAAGTTTGTTATTGCACAGGTCTTGCATTATAATTTTATTGCTTCATCCTTTCCACAAGAAATTATTTCACATTACAGCTGTGCTTTTTAAATTGTCCTTTCAGATACTTGTTGAACTATATTTGTGCAAGTCTGTTTTATCATTACAATAACATAATTTTAATATGTTGAGTTCAACTTGTGATCTGTGAGAAGCTTGGTCATCAATTGATTATGTGTCCTGGGGTTCTGTGTTTAAAGAAATGTTGTAACAATCAACTGTAACAGTTTTGTTTATAGTTCTTGATGATTGATTTCATAAATTCTTTGATGATTATGACTACATCTGTATCTGTAGGTTTGAGAGTTTCTTTTTACATGTATAATTGTTCCATTGTTGGTTAGCACCGCTGCTACAGCTGTATCTGTAAGTCTCAAGTTAGCTGTAGTTGGCTGTCCCATAGATGTTTTATCACTGCAGCTTTATCTAAGTCTTGATAGTTTGCCGTTGCAACTGACCAGTAGCTGCCCACCATCCTCATAGATGAGCCAATCACCTGTTGTATCATTTGCTATTTGATCTGTCCTTTAAAAAAAATACCTGGACACAAAGTCATACTGTCACTTCATGTGCATCAGTCTTCATAATTGAAGTCTCACTGCTATTTGGATGCCTATCTGTAAGTGACCACACTGCAGAATGACAGACAGCCGAGTAGTTTACCATCTTTTTTCTTCACACAGCTTGCATGGAATGGTATAAGAGCTCTTTAATGGCACAATTGATTTTTACTGTATCAGTGTAATATCATGTGCCTGTTCTATTTGAGGTCTTGAACAAATGGATTACAATGTCCAGGTAAACCATCGAGTGTTGAAGTCCACCTCTTCATTTCCATTTGCCTGGCTCTTAGCCTCGTCTTCAGTGCTGTCCTTCTGATCCAGCTTAAATATGTCTTCACCAAGATGCTGTAAAATATTAAAGATAGATGTTGAAGTAGGTGGGTTGGCTGGTTATATTGTTGTTTTAAGTCTCACTCAATAATCTTTCACTTATATCAAGATGATTCTGTATACTGGCAAACGATGACACATTTGGCCTATGCTCAATGCTAACGGCCATGGAGCAGTGAGCCTGAGGGTTCTTTAACATACTAACACCTACTGTGATGGTACCTCGGTTTTTACTGTCTAATCTGAAGAACAGAAAACCAGCAAAGCCCACAGCATGGATTTGAACCTACAACCTAACAATCAGAAGACAAACACCCTCATTACAGAGCCATGATTTCTCTTGAAGTACAAGTTCATAAATAAACAAAATTTCAGCAACCACCTGTTGCAAGGGTTTCTGATAGCCAGACACATGGTAGTTTTTTTAATTTCAAAAGTCTCAGACAAACCTGACCTTCCATTTGATTCTATGTCAGAGTCTGCCACTACAGTCTTATCAATACATGTAGTTTCATTGGGCTTGAACAGTTTGTAGGAAAACCTGCCAAATATTTTGTGTTTGGACTATACTAGATAGTAGACAGGGTTTAAAATTCATTACCATCCTAATCACATCTTACCTTGTTAAGTGAAATAACTTGTACAAGGTGGGGTTGATACAGTTCAAATCAGAGCGACACTTACAAGTGGGCGTTTTATTCACAGCATTGTAGACCTGATATGCGATTTACAGTAGCCTGCTTTAGCGACCACCTGGTCACATAAGCCATTTTTTGCTGTCCCCAATAGTACCATTTGTGTACAAATCAACCTCTATATAAAGATCACCTCCCTATAAAGACAGATTTTATTGTGTCCAAAGGTAGTTATGTACAAGTTTAACTGTAAATTATACTTACAATAGAGTAAGATTCCTTAAGTATCATACCTTTTTGGCTTTGTATAGAGTTTCCTCTGATATCTCCAGCTCACTAAGTTTCTCGTCAACCTGATAGAAGAAAGTCAGCATAAGTACTTTACTTCAGCATAATTTCCTTGAAATGTATTAAGAAAAGTACATGTTCTGTGACAGGGTACCAAATTGCCATGTTTTCACAGGGCACCAGATCAATATTGTGGTGCATTCATCTCACTCTATATCAATGTTATTCAGAATTTGTTAACCATATACACTATCCATTTGAAAAATATTTTGAAATGCTTTATTCTTACCATCCTCCCCCACACATACTTTTATGATTTATGCACAGTGAACTTTTTCTCTTCCAAATTTGAACCAAATTAATGTATGTATTTTATTGTTGTTTAACGTCCCACCCAAGAATGTTTCACTCGTATAGAGATGTCACCGAGTGCTGGTGAAGGGCTACAAATTTTGCCTATGCTCTGGGCTTTAAGCCGTAGAGCAGGAAGGGTTCCATGTGACATGGGACCTGGATTTTTACTGTCTCATCCGAAAGACAGGTGCCCTTCGATTCAAAGTCGAACACGCTAACCACTCGGCCATGGCGGCCCCACCTTGATCTTTCAGTGGCTGTTTAATGCAGGTTCCAATATACATGTAATGTGATAATGAGTTTTTAAGGTACAAGCAACAAGTTACATGTATTCATGTTTGTAATATCAACATTTTGTAAAATACAGTCAAACCTGTTTTAAGAGACCGTCCAAGGGATGGAGCAAAAAGGGTCACATATGACAAGTGGTCTCTTAATTCAGGTGATTTATATTGGGAAAAACCATTTTGGGAACCACTCATTTAGGTCACATAAGGCAAGTTTTCCTTTAATTCAGTGGGTCGCTAAGGCAGGTTAGACTGTAATTAAATTTCAAATGATAATGCTAGATTACTTCCTCAACTCTGTAAATGACATTATTCTTCCCGAACCCCCCCCCCCCCCCCAAAAAAAAAA
>JACSZP010001490.1:0-31506 GCA_016161895.1 Pinna nobilis
AAGATATATATATATATATATATATATATATATATATATATATATATCCGATCCATGTCGTTGTTATCACGTCTTTCTATGTTGTCGACAATAGTTGTTAGGACATACGATGACGTTCAGATTTCAATAAGGCGTAAATTTTACCCGGAAAAGTCCAATCAACTAAATCATCTGTTGGTTTTTTAACTGACAAAAATTCTTGTGCTGAAAGAATGAACAAAAACCTGATACCTAACACTATATGGTCTTCAACGTCTGCTTTATGCTCAGATATTTCATTAAACACGAATCTTAACGGTTTACTAACAACTCATCTTTATGATATACGTGATGACTACAGTTTCACCACCGTCCACCTCCCATATTTATGTAGAAATTTTCCATTATCACCTGCAAATGGAGTTTATGTCTCGTATCTGATTCGATAGAGTTTGTTCAGCGTATGATCAGTTTTAAAACAGAGGCAGGCCACTGACAAACAAGTTGATGTGACAGGGGTTCCAACAGTCTCGATTAAAGTCAGCATTTCGTAAACATTTTGGTTGTAAATGATCTAGTTTGCATGCCATCATTGGGTCAAATACGCTGACGTGTTTCATATCAATTTTAATGCCATTCTTTACACACAGATTTTGACTACGGATTTACCTGATCAAGATATATAGGCCTCACGGCAGGTGTGACCGGTGGACAGGGGATGCTTACTCCTCCTAGTAACCTGATCCCACCTCTAGTATATCCAGAGGTCCGTATTAGCCCAACTTTATTTAGAACTCCTTGAAGGAGTCATGGGATCGATCATTGTTCTGATCATTGTTCAAAGTACAAAACATGGACCTAAGTTTGTATTCCTCTGCCGATGTATCATTGCGTGTAGTGTTTTCGACTTAAAACAACAACAACAACAAAATAACTGTATAAATACATTTAACTCATATTTAATAACTGAAAAAGAAAAAATGATGAAAAGTGGTAGCGTTGAATATGCATCCAATCGGCGGAAAGAGAGACAACTTCTACTATTTAAGACATGGCGACACATGAGCCTCCTTCATTGTCCTGTTCGTTGGATTATCTCTGCATAGCTTTGCTGTGATTGTCTTTTTAATAGAAATATATATTCATACACTTTTGAGAGTTTAATAGGTAAAAAATGTAAGATGTAGAATAACCTGGTCTAATTTTCAAGGTCTCCCTGAACATGGCTATTCACCCGTGTATCCTAAGGCATTCAATCTGTACTAGGACCAACTTATCACACTCAGACTAAAACTCAATCTGTGCACAATTCTCAAAAGTTTCACCATTTTGGGGCCAAACAGGAACTTTTCCTGTGCAATAGTATTTACATGTGTCAGTACATATATTAAATGTACGTTAAACATTCAGAACAACAAAACACCGAGAAAAACATTCAAATTTGCATCTGTCGCTAGTATCACTTCTCACTTTTAAATGAGCTGTGTATTGTTTCTTATTGTTCGTTATTCAAAATCATTCCACGTGTACCACGTAACATTGTTGATTGATTTTACCAGCATTATTTAGATATGTAGCAGATATCACGTAATGTATAAAACTTGATGTGCTGATGCGGAAACAATTTGTACTTCCTGTTGTAAAGTTTATAATTTTTACCCTAGTCCAATCTATAATGGACTTAAACATTTCACATTTGCGCTCTAAATTAAATAAAACGCATTACAAACTATATTCGTGCAGTTCAATTATTGCTCATGCAATTCTATGCGATTTGCATGTTCCGTCCTTGAATAGCCATCTATGGTCACGTGGTCGTAGGTTGAAAGTTCAGGGTCTTGCAGGTTTACACATCGAACATCCACTGTTGAGTATTCGTTAATTGGGGTGTCGGTCATGTTTGATTCTTTCTCTCGAAGATGGTGATACATATCTTGTGTTTGGTTCGCTTGTTGTTCACGATCAGCTGTTAGTCCAGTATTATTGGTAATATTAGTTGACAGCTACATAGCAAACAAATATTTATGTTAAATAAGTGAAATAATGCAAATATAGATAGTAGTAGGCATTGTGATATTGCATGCAATCAATAGAGTAACCGTTATAAGTTTATCAGTATATTAATGATAATACATATGTATCAATACAACTAGTTCTATAACCAACAAAATCATAATCGTTATCATCAGTATCTGACTTTTTTATTGCTGTGATCATATTTTGCTATAAAGATAACACATATTTGTCATTACCTTACTCAACATGCAAATTTATGATAATTACTATTTCTTCTTCCACTATAATCATCATCATCATCATTATCATTCGCGGATCTAAAGGGGGGTGTCAAGGGGTCCGGACCCTCCCGTCCCCTGGAATTTGCAAAATATATACCACCATTGGTCAATTAAACTTAGATTCTCAATTTAACAGGGTTTGTTTTTCCTGTCCACGAGTTCGAACCCTCCTCCCTGGAAAAGTTGGAACCCTCTGAAAAAAAAACTCGATCTGCACATGATTCTGATTATCATTCCTCGCGTAAGATTTATTTTCGCGTACCTACGCGAGTCAACATGCGCACGACAATGTATCTCGTTTGATATTCTAATAATAACATTGAGCAAAAACAAAGGTCATGATGACGACGACGACGACGATGAGGATGGGGATGATAAACTTCATGCTTCACGGCATACAAAAAGAGCACATAGAAGATCGAATTTACTCATAGTGATCTTTGCCAGAATGTGTATATCGACTTTGGCAGTCATATGAGTACAGGATTATAACTTATAAGGGTTCAGAAACACAATCAAAGGTGATATACTGTAGGCAAAGACTCTCAGAGAGAGAGAGAGACAGAGAGATGTGCCCTTTCAGCTTACAAATTTTCACATAAAAAGGGAATCTATTAGTAGTTAAGATATCATTACCATATTTTCGTCGATCTGTGAATAATAAAAAGCCTCTTTTTCCTGGTCTCCTTTCACTTTGCGACATTTATGGATGACGAAGAGAACTAATAGTATTAAGATGATGGAGATTGAACCTAGAGCAGTTCCTAATATGACAGCCGGAGCGATGGGCCTTGGAGGATCTAAAGGTAGAACTGAAAAAAGCAAAAATGCACACTGTCTTACTACTTATATTAATTTTGATTTTAATTTTCTTACTATCTCTGTCATATATATACATGTGTATTTCTATGAGAGTATGATCATGTTGTGATAACCAAGATGGCTTGAGGTAGTTACGCATGTTGCATATTAAATTCAAGAGTAAACGGAAATTAAAAGTGATTGCATAATGTGTACGCGTGGATTTTATTGTCAGCGCGTAGGTTAGAATATGCAGTTATGCAGCTTTACTTGAGAACTCTTAAATATACTTATATAAATGCATGTATATGTAAGCATACATTACTATAAATTGCTCCTATGACTCCTGGGTCAAGCCACAACAACTATAATTTAATTCCACTATACAGTTCTAATTTCAAGAGAAAAAAGAATAACCGATTACGTAATACCTCAGTAAATATCACTTAAATACTATAGATTTTACCTGTTGTATTAGTAGGTTGGAAAATTGTTGTTTCTGTTCGTTCTGGACATCTTGTTGCCGTCCGGCTAGCTGCAACAAGTGAAGAAAATTATGAATGCAGGGTAATCGAAGCCTTAAGTCTTATGTACGTGTACTAATTTGAATTAACGTACGTTAAAATACGTAATTTTGAATATGAAATAAAAACGGCCTTAGATTGGAAAAAAACCCTATTTCCGAATTGAATGGACCAAGTGTTTGGAAGGTTTCAGCGTCATTTGTAAGAATGCTATACTCATTACAAATGTTCAATGCAAACTTCGGATTCAGTTGAATGTGAAACATAGTAAAAGAATATGAATGTACCTTCCAATTAGCGCCCAACAATTGTTAAATTTGATAACATCCCAATATCAAAGCACCTTGGTCAAGCCTCGATCAAAAATGAAACTGCATTTCGAAGCTAACAACTTCGGCAAACTTTCCGATAATGCGCTGGATCAATAAGCTCTAGATTCAACTGTTAAAGTTTGTTAGTTTGTTTTGTTGTTATTTAATGTCCCACTCAAGAATATTTCACTTATATGGAGACATCATGGTGTGCTGCTGAATGGCGACAAATTTTGCCTATGCTCGGCACTTATGACCGTAGAGTAGGGAGGATTCTTTAACAATCCACACCTACTGTGAGAGGACAGGAACAACCAACCGTATACCGTGATTTGGACTCGAACCTTGGACCTCTCGATTAGAAGTTAATCACGCTAACCACGTGGCCACGGTGACTCTTTTGACTGTTAAAAAGGAGTCACTTGTACATGGATATGTTTTGTCTACTTCTTACTCTTTCTACATTTCTTGTACGTGGATTTTATTCTTTTTTATCAAGTTCCTCATATCGACGACCGTAAAACTAGCGATGTTAGAAGCGTCTTTTAGCATAAAGTATCGCACAGATTAAATCTATTATTTGTTTCATTTAAGTGGTAGATCTATTTACGTTTTTATTTTGTCACTTTTTGTTGGAAATTAGACATTCCGGGTGTGACCGGTCAACAGGGGATGCTTACTCCTCCACCTGATCCCACCTCTGGCGTATCCAGGTGTCCGTGTTTTACTAACTCCTTATTTTGCAATTTAGTAGAAATTATGAGATTGATCACTGTTCGTTGCTTTTACCTTTTTATATGGACATAGCATTTCCTGTAAGAGTTCAATCTTTAACGGAACGAATGTGTATGATTTTAAAATCCTAAGCTGGGACAAAACATCATCGAATTATCACGGAATCAAGAACGAACATCGATAAACATCAACACAACGGTGATACATGCATTTCAAGATGGGCCTTTGCGGTTAAACATCTGGCAAATGTCATACGAGGTATTTCTATAATACCGGGTACCATGACACACCATGTCAATAAAATCATAATAATATCATGTTAGTAAGATTAAAATTCGATCTTCATTGTGTTCCTTTCTATGACATATCGAGCGAAGATCCAATGAAACCCGATTGAGAGGAGGTAAATCCTTTACCTCGTTCGGAACCTTCCGTGTTTATTATAAACTATAATGATTTGCAAAAATTATAAAACTCGACACCTCATTTGGATTTCATTAGATCGTCCTGCAATTTGTCACAGAAAAGGTGCATAATGACGACCGATTTTCATTCGTTTGAAATCTAATCCATCTTACTTTCACAATAATAACGCTGGAAGTCCAAAATCACATCAGAGAATTCCTCTGTCGTGTTGAGGTCATATCTGAAGAAACAGTCTGGTTGGGACGAGAATGCATTCACTTTCCTTGTACAAGTGTTTTCACCTACTGTGATTCCAAATACCCATCTGTCTTCACGCTGTCCATTAGTGACATAGTCTGAGCTGCATTTATCATCATCCGACATAATAACGGCATACTGATCACGTGATGGGTTTTCATACGGCTCCGACAGAGTTTGGTTCAATTCTTCGAACGATAACCTTGAAGGAGTGTGGAGGAGTGATTTTAGAGAACAAATGTCTGATTCAAAATCCTCAAACGTCTGACTGGTAGTCCTCGTCTGTGTGCCATCTGAACTCTTTGTGATAAAAGTAGGTGTAAAATTAGTAAAATCCACCGTCGACAGAATTACTCTACAGAAACACAGCATGGCAGACCTAGTTGATTTGTTGATTGCGTCAATGAAAAATGTCACATCCCCAGCGATGCTTACCCCCTCCGTACAGACTGAGGAAACAAAAAGATATATCTATTATTGTTATTCAAAATTAAAATCCTTCCCTTAATGTTCGTTTATTCCATATCAACAACACTGAATGTCTTTTGTTTAGAAGTACAGCTTACACATAAAAATTACTTTGATTATTGGTAATATCAACTAATTTTCACCTATTTTATTTCAAAGGAAATAATTGTATATTTTTCGCATTTGTTCAAAAGTAATTTTGCATTCACAAAAGCTATCACTCTCAATGGAATGGGTGAAATAGAAAATACCAAGGGACATTCCAAATAGAATAAGTCAACGACAGACAAAATCGTGGCCAAAACAAAAAGGAGACAAAATCACAAACAGAAATATAACTAAAATAGTGTAACATGAACCCCACTAAAAACCGGGGGTGAGTTCAGGTACTCCGGAAGGGTAAGCAACTCCTGCTTCACGTGTCACACTCGTTGTGTCACACATTTTCGAATACAAGAATAATTCATAATCGGTGATGATCATAAACGAGAAAAGAGGTGATCGGGACAAGGTATGCGACAAGGGGATACTACATCGTTGATTGTTCTTTGGAATTCTGGTTGAAAGAATTAGAACCGTTATGGAGATTTATCATTGATTTCTTTCAAATTGAATAGTATAATCAAAATTCATTTCTTTTGAAACAGTAGGTAATCATGCTTGATTAATATCATTATGCAAGTAAACTTATTAGAAGAACGTTTTTGACCAATATTTTTTCAACATTTCTCTATGAATCTCCGCTATTCTTCCCTTTTGGAATGTGCATTATCTAACTTTTAATGATATCCATAGGTTTTTACCATTTTGAAAAACAAACTGGTTGCAATCACAAGTATCTGAAAAATAAATAACAAACATTTCAGTAATTTATTAAGAGACGTCATATTTGTGAAATCTTTAATTTTGTGAAAATTATTTTTTTCAAACTCAATATGTTTAGGTTTTATGTATCTTGAAATGCTTTAACACTGAAAACCTGAAGTGGCAAATTGCACACAATATAGTCAACCCCTTTCAACTTTTCCCAACGAAATAATTCTTCCGATTTTTATTTGTAGCGCGTCACTTATTAATACGTAGTAAACTTCTGTATTTACATAAAGCATACTATTAAATCAAAGGTTTTTTTTTCATTAAGTGATTTAAATATAACTGCTCTTTTAAAGTTTTTCAAGTTATACATACGATAATTTTTACCAATATAATACATCAATTGACACACACATATATATATATATATCGTTATATGTGTGTATGTATGTATGTATTATGTGCACCTATATGCTTGTGTGTATTAGTAGGTTTCTAATAAAATGGGACAGATCGTTTGTGCTTTTGCTTAGACGAATAAATGTGAATGTGATGATATAAGGTGACCATAATGTGATTCGCACTAGAAGGCTACTCTATAGATAAGGTGGGCCTTGCTCTGAGCACAAAAAAAAGAAAAAAGAAACAGCACTTATGGATATTGACACCACGAGTCCTATAAGATACAACAATTTGAAAATAAATGGCGTCAATATCAAAAATGCAAATCCCAAGTATGAAGAAATAAGTAAATGCAGATTAAAAAGTCAAGACTAAAATTAATACTTTTGTGTGAAAATTTCACCCAATTTAATTTTTTCGCGAATTTGCTTATTGAAGGTAGGGCGAGTTTAGGATGTTGAGGAAAGTGACAATCTTAACTGAAGTGTGTTTTAATCTGGACATGCTCTCGCTTTACGTCCTGACGTATTCTATTTTAATATACATTCAACATTTTATGATGATATAGACAACATATGTCCAAATACATGTAATGAAGCAACATATAGTCTCCTAATATAACTTTATTCAAATACAGACATATAATAGCATGTAACTTTAGTGTAAAACGTCGACGTTTTCAGAAAAATAAGTAAAGGCCGAATATAAATATTCTTATGAACTCAAGAGTGAAATTAACCAGGTGCGAAAATGTCTAGGTTTACAAAAAGTTCGACTCACCCCCGCCTTCGGATCCTCCTCTTGACCGACCGCACATCTTGAGTTCTTTTAACACAGAACCACTTTTAATATATCTAGTGACTAAAAAGTACAGAGAGGTAGTATCAGACTTGTTTTCTCTTTATATCAAGAGTGTGAATTGTATGACGAATTAAACGGAAGTAATACAACTTAGATTACGTCAGTCATATGATTTAACGAAACTTAGTGGGTTCATCGCTTATCAACAGTTCAGAAAAAATAGAATACAATGTATACAGTTGGTCCACTTATATTGAACCTTGGTAAATTGAAATCCTGCTTAATTTGAAAATGGCTAAGTTACCCTATGACATATATTTAACCAAGTTATTTTAAGATTTTGTTTATTTAAAAGAAAAATTTGTCTCCATTTGATTCAATCCATCCGAGCTTGACTTTATATACATGTCTTAAGAAATTTACTTGAAAGTTCTGTAAGCTGTAGATCTGACTGAACAAAACAGACCCCCCCCCCCTCTCCAACCTTCTCGTTGTAACTTCAAATAGAAAATTAATCCCATAAACATTTTAAAAGTAAAACAAGTGACTGTAAATTTTATTATTAATTGTCCAAATTATAAATATCTCCCCTACAAATTGAATATCAAAACCGGTATTAGTCTGTAATTGTAGGTGAATGACCAGATTCAACTAACAACGTGATGACCAGAACCGTTACCGGAATTCCGGAAATACTAACTTTATAAGCGGTCAACTAAGGAGAGTTTCGAGTTCATCCAGATTACCGTTATTCATTCCGGAACTACATGCGCCTCGAGCGACTGGTTCCGCAGATGCAGTTCTGTTGTACGTAAAATGCCGTAACAAGGTTAAGTCTTGCCATTCTTTTGATGTCTTTGAACTCAGGTTTCACGTGAAACTGATTAAAATAGAATTGGTTATTAGTTTGGTCTGCTGTGAGACACCTATCATTCCTTAAATTACAATCCTTGTACTTTTACAGGTAAGATAAGATATCACTAACGTAAATTATCCTGAACCGGAAGTGACCTTGCTGGAACCTTTGTTGTGATCTCGCGCAGTAAGTCGATTCTAAAATTACGAAAATGACGGACATGGAACAACTCGAAACTCTCCTAGTGGACCATAAGTCAATGTTAAACGATCGTTAACCAGAAATATATTTCGAAATGCATTTTACAAGTACATGTTTATTAACATCATTCGATATGATAAAACCGTACCTGTCACGTGATGGACTTTCGGAATGCTCAGGCAGAGTTTTTAGTCATCTCGTCGAATGATAACCGCGAAGAATTTTCTTATTTCAGAGTATATGAATACACAAGTGATTTCAGTTTTATTTTTGCATGATAAATTAGATCTGCAAATGTATGTACAAAATTTTTCGTAGGTATTTTGATATAATTTTTATCCTTTCGTAAAATTACTTTCTTTGTTATTATCTCTACTGCTTTATAACTAAGTATTGTTTGAAAAATCTTGTATTGTGATGTTGTCCTCTTCTTCACGAACTTTTTCTTTGCTAGTTTCACATAGTTTCATTTCCAAGTGAACATTATTAATTCATTATCATTATGATAGTTGTTGTTTCAATTATCTCGTATACTGTATAACAAGAAATAAATGCGCTAAATATACTAAATTTTGCGATTTTCAAATTGAATCTATTTCACGGTTCACGATCGATATCACATAAACACAACTTTATCACATTAAGATTTGAGTGTATTTATATTCGTGATTGAACGTCAAATCGCGAAAATAGCAACGAAGTTTCATGTTATACAGTAATATTGTCTCCCTTTTCCTCTGGCTATTAATCCCTTGGTATCTGTGATTATCATGGTATGCCATTGTTCAGAGTATGACCAGTCTTTTAATCGAGGTAGGCTACTGACAAACAAGTTGTTGTTGCAGAGGTTCCAACAGTCTCGGTTAAAGTCAGCTTTTTGTCAATTCTACGATCGGTACAATTATCTGGTTTGCTGATACGGCTTATTTATTTGGTCGCATGCCGACTGACGTTTCATATCGGTTGTTAGACCGTTCATTACACACTGATTTTGACAACGGATTACTTCGTTTACCTAATCATGGACTCACGGCGGGTGTGACCGGTCAACAGGGGAGCTTACTCCTCCTAGGCACCTGGGCTGGGCACCATAAAACTTCAGAATTTACTGGTCTGAGTATCTAGTCTCTTAGCCAATCAGATTTCAGGTTGAGCTGGATATGAGAAGCTTTTCAGACTTCAGTAAATTCACAAGTTTTATGGTGCCCAGCCCTGATCTCACCTCTGGTGTGTCCGGGGTCCGTGTTTGTCCAACTGTATATTTTGCATTTCTTATAGGAATTATGAGATCGATCACTGTTCTTTACTTTTACCCTTTTACCGGTGTAATTGATGATCAGGACAACGCCGACAAAGATGATGATCATCCTTATCATCACCACGCATTATTAACACTTAGTAGGTGTATTATGGTTTATTTTGAATGATTCAGCGGAACACTGTGTCATTGTCATATCTTACGTCCGGAAGTCGACGATTGTGTGTGTCACACACTCGAAATTTTGAAAGTCATCATCCCGTTATATGTATTTTTATCCCGAGAGATGATTTGTAACATCCTTTGTGATCTAGTGTCCACAAGGAAACTGTATCAGCAATATTTTGCTATATTATTGTGATAGTTCAAAGCGAAATCCTAGGCTAAGGATGAGCTGGGAAAGAATGCTCCATGATGCATATGTTTTTAACTTCATCAGATTTCAATATTAATCATAGACATCACCCCTTCCTACTTTTGAACATCTTGTGATGTATAACTCTCCATTTGTTTTTGCTGTTTAATTATGATTCATAACTTAAGCTCAATTCAAATGCAACCAATACTGTTATATTTAAGTGTTTTAGAAAGTGAAATGCATGCGTGCTGCCAATCATTGCAGACATCAGAATGCAAACATGCAATTATCAAACAGTGACGTTTATGTCAGTTTTTTCTGGTGCAGTTTCTCTCGTCAGCCATATATGTAGTTATATCAAGTGCTGTTATAACGAGAGTTGACTAGCACATTATCACAATGACTAAGTCGTACCACACTGTCAAGTATAATCGTTGTTTAAAGTGATGTTGTTAATGTACTGTACATACAACCCCTATGTGTACCTCTTCCTCTGTCTAATGCAAGTGTTAGTATTACTTCCCTTGGACGACAATGCTGTGTCTGTCCACTCTGTAAAACTACAGATTTGTTGCGTCTTGTACTAGGATATAAACGAGAATGAAATGGCTAAAACGGAAGCTAACTTGACGACAATACGTAGTATGTATATAACAATAATATATTTGTATGAAAAAGCATGGGTGAAACCTATATATCTATCTATTGATGCATCTGTCTATATCTACCCTTCTATTTATCTCTGTCTATATCTTTCTATCTATCTATCTATCTATCTATCTATCTATCTATCTAATTTCTACTTATCTGTGCTTCTATACATTCATCTTTAAAGTGATGTATGTATGTATGTATGTATGTATGTATGTAGTATGTATGTATGTATGTATGTATGTATGTATGTATGTATGTATGTATGTATGTATGTATGTATGTATGTATGTATGTATGTATGTATGTGTGTATGTGTGTCTGTCTGTCTGTCTGTCTGTCTGTCTGTCTGTCTGTCTGTATGTATGTATGTATGTATGTATGTATGTATGTATGTATGTATGTATGTATGTATGTATGCATGTATGTATGTATGTATGTATGTATGTGCCTTTCACAGTCATTAGAAATTAGATACAGTCTAACCAGTTTTCTGAGACTGCTCCCGGAAGGTGCAACAAGGATTGCATATGACAGGTGATCTCTTTTTGCATGTGATTTGTATAGATAAACATTTTGGTTAGCACATTTTTAGGTAACATATGGTAGATAGTGTTTTAATTGAGGGGCCCCTAAGGCAGGTAGGACATTAATACATGTATATAAATTAGTATCTTTTCATCCCGACAGATGAATGGTTTTTTTTTCATTTTTGAGTATAACAACATATGACCCGTTTCAATATAAATATTTACAACCTAAATACATAGAGAGGTGATCTAAAAAAGTTATGACACTATTGCCATTAAAATACAAATCAAATCAAGAAATGTCTAGAATTATTATGTAAAGGACAACAGCACGAGAAATTTCTGAGTTAGATCAAAAATACCTGGGTCGGGAACGAAGTCACGGTAGATTTTAGATACTGTCAAAACGAGGCTATCCAATGTTCTCACCGTGCTGGTATTCAGTAATGTTATTTATATTATGACCATTACTATTCCAAGCGAACAATACCCTGACGGAGTTGTTCAAATTGACCTTTGAAAAATGAAGATTGAGTAATGAGAAATTCGGAAAATATAACACATCATGATATTGCTAGCATTAAAAAGTATCAAGGCTCTTGACTTAAAAAGATAAATGTCAAAGAACGAGACAGCAAGATAATCCGGATTATTTTAACGGAAACAACTCAAGCACGTTGATAATTATTACACAGATGCAACGTCCTACACACTTGTTGCAAAAATCCATGGAATTATAAACAAATTTAGGGGAAATGCAGGCTAAATTCTGACTAAACATTTGAGACTAATACGCAAGTTGTTATCCGGTTTTGCTTTGTATATTCTATTTTCTCTCATTTTACCTTACTGGAGAGAGAATGTTGATAACGGTAGGTCAGAGAGAGAGAGAGAGAGAGAGAGAGAGAGAGAGAGAGAGAGATAGCGTTATTGATCGACGTCAAACTTAAGGTATTTTATATTACACAGGTACGCTTGCACCATCCACAACATTATTTCCGGAATCACCAGGAGCCCGTACTAGTGTATTGGTTTCGGCAATTATTGTACCAATAGTACTTTTTGTACTAATCATACTTCTTTGTGTTTGGATAAACAAAAAGGGGGTTATTGATTCAACACGAAGAGGAAAAGTCAAGTCTACCTACGAGGAATTTTCAAAGGTTGACAACACAGTGGTAAGATTATGCGAAGAATTCTAATATATATTATATATTATGGTCATTTCCTCTAGAAAATGAATACTTCTTTGAAAAATTATGATTGTGTATTTCAATTCCTCTATATAGTAATTTTAGTACATTCAGAAGAAGTAGAGCTAGTAGTAGTACATTGTAGTTGTTGTTGTTTTTATTTTTGTTGTTGCTGTTGTTGTCGTTGTAGTTGGTGTTGAAATAGTGGTTCCCATGCTGGTTAGATAGATAACAGTAGTAGTAGCAGCAGTAGCAGTAGTAGTAGTAGTAGTAGTATTTGTGGTGATGATGGTTGGCTGTCCCTCGAAAGAGACATAAAAATCGAGGTCAGGTCTCACATGAAGGCGGTGGCAGTTATAATAGCAGTAGTATAAATATTAAGATATTATTACTTAAATTACCTTAGAGAATTTGCAGCAATTTTTATTATCAGTTACTATAGCTATGAAAAGGTGTAGGAATTTACTATCGTCGTTAAGATCACTACTTTCTATTACAAGCACCTGTAGAATAATATTTTTCTCTAATGGTAAACTTACTAATATCTATATCCTCGTTATTTTTATAATCATCATCATTTTTATCGTTGCTGTTATGAATGTTGTAGACTACTAGTTAAGTATTTAAAATTGAAATTATGCTTAAAATGGGGATGAACTCAGCTCCACGTCAGCAAGCCCTTTTTGTTTGTGTGTGTGACGGGCCAACAAAGGATCAAAGGATGCTTTCTTTCCCCGTGGCTCCTGGTGTCACGTTTGAATAGTCAGAAGTTGGTGTTTGGTATTCACAGCGGATTCAGAAATTATCTTGAGGACGAATTATAACTCACGTATGGCTTTTTAGGTGACGATGCGGAGTGTGTGTGTGTGTGTGTGTGTGTGTGCGTGCGTGCGTGCGTGCGTGTGTGTGTTCTAATATCCTCCTTTATTTCAAACTTTTTAAATTGTCCAGCTGAAGTAATTTTGTATACTCTGTACTTCCGTATTTTGCAGATGCTCAGAAACTCAACGGAAGTGCTCGACGATGGTGAAGTGGAATCAATACCAATGGACACCAATGTTTGTCTTGAAATTCAGGATGAAGCGATTCGAGACAACCCTGATGTCCCAGAAATAAACTCAGTGCAATAAAAGACTTCACGAATGTAGCAAAATTCGCTATAAAGAAAAATAACATTTGCACATATGAGTTAAGTATTCTTGATAAAAAAATGTTAGTGATTTAAATGTTGTAAATATACTTTAAACAATTGAACCATATAAATATTTTAAATCTAAGTTTCGTGTTTTGTGTTGTATAAGGTATTTATGTAATAAAAATATGAATGTAACTAACTAAAATGTGAAAAAAGAAAGACTTAAAAGAAGACAAAATGTAGAAACATAAAATATAATATATGCATATAATGCGAGCCGGAGAAGGGCTCCTCCTGCCCTTCGCATATGGACTAACGCCCCTTACTTAAAACTCAGGTGCGGTCTGATGGTAGGTATTGGCATGTTCATTACGTTATGATTAACTAAAACTCCATAACTTACCAAGGCTCAATATTTATATTTCATTTGTTTTGAAAAGCAACATATTTTTAGATGGTATTTCTCTCAAGACCTAGTAATTAATTTATCAAATATACCTTAAGGAGTAAGTTCGCCCTATTCTACTGGCTTAGTTTTTCATGTATTTGAATACATATCCTCATAAAAGCACCCAGGTACTCTGTCGGGGTATACGGCCATTAGCGTGTTACTCCGACACTCAAAACCGAGGTCCGGTGGCACATCAAAGAACCCTCGCAGCTCAATAGCACCAACGAGCATAGGCCAAATTTATAGCCATTTATCGGGACACGTTGGCGCCTCCATATAAATTAAAGATTCGTATTGATACGTTAAAAAATACACAACAACAAACTAAGTATTTCATGTTAGATTTGTTTATAATTTTTGATGTATTCCATGCATGCTGTATCTGACTGCATCGTAACTCTTTCCATAAAGGGTCGAGAATTTTGAAAATTCATATAAAAGTTCAGAACAAATAAAGGGAAGTAATTCATATCGTAAAATAAAGCCTAAGAAAACTAACAGTTAGAAAATAATCCAAAACATAACATTAAAATCAAGAATAATGAGGCAATTCAAACACATGTATCCAATGCCTGACGAAAGCTTACAAAATTAATTGGCCCCTTTTCCTATAATAGCAAGAAATAAACCAGTTCGTATCATAATAGAAATGCCGAAAAGGGTTGCAGATGAAATTATTAAATAAGGTAACCCATACCCTAACATTTAGGCCAAGAATAGCATGAGACGAAAAAGTAGTATATACCATAGTTTAAAAACTCAATAAAGAAACCAATTCAAATAGTCAGAAAGGGGCGGAGAAAAGAGCACCTATTCACATGGTAAGATTGAGGCCGAGAACGATTGGCCGATTCATATTATAGGGTAAAGGCCGAAAAAGGAACCCCATCATACTGTAAGGATAACGACAAGAAAAGTCCAGGATAAAGGAACCGACTAATATCGTAAAACATCGAGAAAGGAACCAGTTGACATCGCTGACATTGTAAGACCGATTTTAAAAAGTGACTCAATTCACATCATTGGATACACGTTTGGTAAAGGGAAGAAACCCTGGAAGTTCGAATGAAAAGGAGCAAATGCAGTCGAAGAGGAATCAGCGAAAGCCGAGAAACAGGAAGTAGTTTGGCCCATATGATAAAGGATCCTATTTACACTTAAAGTGAAAGAGAACAAGGAAGTACTAGAAATAAAGTGTTCCATCCAAGGAATTAGGATAATAGAAGGCAATCCATAAAATAACAGTGAGGTCGAGGGTAATGGAGCAATCGAAGCAAGAGACTAAAAGCAACAAAGAGGAAGTAATTAATATTACATATTAAGGCTGGGAAAAGGGAATAAATTAAGAGTGTTATGTAGAGTTCAGAATAATAAGAATAAGTCCGAGGAAACCTATTCAATTTCAGAATAGGATAAAAGTCGAGATAATAAACCAATTGACAGAACAAGACAAAGGGTCAGGAAAAGGTGGTGAAGCCATACAATAAGATATCGACTAAGGAAGGAAACTTTATTCATTGAATCTTAGACAAACAGTTCATCCACATCAATAATGTGGAAATCAATATTACTAAAATTATATGACTCTATCTTATCTGTTAACATTCTCATGTCCTCACTTTAGAGATATCCTACACTTTTTCGATTTGATTATCTAACAGCAGTACAGTCAAGCCTCATTAATCCGGACGCCAATAATCCGGATGTTTCACCTTCCGGACGAAATGATCTGGGAACAGAATTTTTAATTAGCACTGGTCTATCTGGATACCTCATTTATCCGGACAATTTTCTTGGGGAATGAAGGCGTCCGGAATTAACGAGGATCCACTGTATCGAGATGCAGTCGATAACTTATTTTTTTCGGACAATTAAACTTCCGCCTGAAGTATGAAGTACGCATGGTCATCGGGATCGCAATCGGTATCATTCGACGTACAAGGATATTCCGGTGAGTCTCCGTCGATCATTTGAACATTTCCATTCTTCTCAGATATCCGGTTAGCCTTTTGTTGTTCTGGTTTTTCATCTTCATTATTCCTGTTCTGTGTATCAGAGGTTTGGTTATTTTGCAAATTATCGGGAACGCCATCTTTGTTATGATCTGAGGCTTGTCTTGTGTCTGGTATAAAATACGGAATGTCATCGATTGTCTCGTACACATATTCCGGACCCGTTTTCTCGATATTCTGCGACCCATCGTAGGTCAGGTTAGCAATATTTCGAAACGGGTTTCTTACGTCTCTCTACAATGTAAAACATAAATTGTGAAAACTTGATAGAGACAGAAAACGAAATGAACAAAATAAAACAGTATTTGAAAAAAAAAAATTAAACAAAACTCTGAATATATACAATGTATAATGCAAACCATTTGATATTGCTAAATATGATAAAACGGATATATACAATTGTTTCCGATACCAGTAAGCGGGATATCAGACTACAAGAGCTGAAACAAGTATTTACCGCAAAATGCTACCAACTAAATTGATTGAATACGGAATTGAAAAAAGCTAAAACTATTGACATTAAAAATGTAAAATGCCGAGTAATGCTGAAAAGACAAAAGTTTTGCCGTATGTATCAACTTATAAACCAAGAAACAATGAAGCATTTAGAGTAATTCGCCAAAATATACCAATACTCAGACAGGACTCTCGAATGAAAAGAACATTGGAAGATGTCCAAGCGATTAAAAGTCAGATGCAACCAAAATCGTTGAAAAAAACTACTAACATCTGTCAAATTCCAATCACAGAAAACTATACCTGAAGTAAACAAAATATGGACCATCAAACTGTGGTATTTGCCAAACTTTGAAAGAAGGCACAGATTTTTATTTCAAGAAAGGACAATATTTCGTTGGAAAAAAAACTTTGATTGTTCATCAGACAATTTAATATATGTGATAAGGTGTTCAGGATATGGACATAATTACACCGGACAGACTGGAATGTCATTGAGAAAACGCAAGACAGTGTATAGACAACAAATTAGAGAACCCGTCAAATACATTTTAGCAAACATTTAGATACTTGCGCCAGAAATTTACATCCGCAACTTACAGTCTTCCCCCTATATCGATGTGATGATTCGGCAACGGAACAACAACGAATAAATAGATAATCATTTTTATTGAGAAATATCAACCGAAACTAAATAGGTCTTAAATGCGATACGTAGATACACGCAGTGTAACTGAATTACCTCCCTTGTTGCTAAGGACTATTTTAATGTCACGATAAAATTGATAACGTTTATTTGTTCATGCATGGATATCTCTACAGATGTGAAACCGGTTGGAGAAAAATATATTATTTATAATGTACAGTCTAACCTGCCTAAGCGACCCACTGAATTAAAGAAAAACCTGCCATATGTGATCTAAATGAGAGTTACAAAAAAGTTTTTTCCTATATAAATCACCTGAACTAAGAAACCAGCTTATATATGTAATCTTTTTACTCCTTCCCTTGGGCGGTCTCTTAAAACAGGTTTGACTGTACTTTCGATAAATGTAAAGTGTTAAATAACTTTACATTACATTTTACAGCATTTTTCAGTTTTATTTTCTCTATATATCATTCCTTGTGTTGAATTTAAAGAACTTATATATATATGTATATATAAATAAAATATATATATAATATATATAAAAATGAAGGGTGATAAAAATATTTGAATCGAAAGGTTTGGGGTGATTAGGCCGCATTACAGCAAAACCAGCATTATCTTGGATATAAATTTGTATATAATTCGGTAGCCAAGCGGACATATGGAAAGATTGTAAATTGTATGTTGTGTGTTAGAATGCGGCTTGTAAACTACACATTGTGTTCTTTGAAAGTTCAAGAACGATCAAATCAAAACAAAGACCCGATGAATGAATTCCTTTGTGTTTAGATTTTCATTTGTTATACATGAATAAATAAGCCCTCGTTAGCAAACTTTGGAAGTTTCAGTTTGTATACTTTCGGATTAATATTTTCATATACAAAGTACATATTCTTTTTTTTATATAGAACAAGTGATAGAAGCGTCGTCGCTGATTTTGACAACACTTCTATCTTCACTGTCAATCGGTAATTATGTTTGATGAATTAATTTGATGATGACATATCATTCAATTACAATTAGCATTAAAATATCACCTGTTTCTTTTGATGGTTTGCGAAATATCTGCGTAAGCACCTAAAGACCAGTGTCAAAATGATCCCCAGTAGGAATGCTGCAATCAACGATGATATTACCCCGGTTTCTGCAAACTTTGTCTGCACATCTACAGGCACTGAAACAGATACTATACAATTATTGCACAGAGATGAGGTCAATATGATGATTTATGGAGTGATAAAATCTATATCGACCAAAGGCCTCGGTCGATATAGGTTTTATCACTCCATAAATCATCATATTGTCCGAATCATCTGTGCAATAAATGTTTTATTACATTCTTGAATATTAACATCAAAAAGTGTTCGACAAGAAGCATACAAATAGCTGACAAAGTTATTACTTAAAAGTTTGACTCACAAAGCAATTCTTCAATATCTTTTTATTACAAAATTTGACTGACCGCTTGAGGAAAAAAATCTACTAACTTCGAAATATATTTCGTTTAACAATTTAGATATTGTTTACATTATTGCTTACTACTTTTACCTGATATTTTAAGCCAAAATGCTGGTATCTAAATCAGTTAAACCTTATTTAATGAACGATTCAATATCAACTATATTTCGATACAATATGACGATTTATTGAACTGCACGTGACCAGCCCTCAACCAATGAGAAAGCTTATAGAGATTCATGAGTACTCAAGTAAGTAATAAACTTCGTTATTGTTCTGGTCTTTCGCTGATAAAGAGATGCCAGCAAAATCGGCGAAGGGCTTCGAGTATGCTTGATAATTGGGTCATTGAGAAGTTGGGAGTCGGGTTCGAGTACATTAGCCGACAAGCTTGTGTATCCCATGGTGAATATATAATACTATGGTATTCTATGACTTCCAAATAGCAACACAAAAAGAACTAACGATTTGTCAAAGCATGCATATTTATATATATTTTGGCATTTATGATAATATATAGATTATAACAATAAATTATATACGTGCAATTGTATTGTTTTTTACAATACAGAAGGGTCCGGGGTTCGATTCCCGCAGCGCCACTCCGCGGTTGGCCGTCCCTGTCTTTCGGATGAGACAGTAAAAACCGAGGTCAAGTGTCACAGTAGGTGCTCGCACGTTTAAGAATCCTCCCTGCTCCCTGACAAAATTTGTCGCCCTTCACCGGCACACGGTGATATCTCCATATGAGTGAAATATTCTTGAGTGGGACGTTAAACAACAACAAAACAACGACAGCAGCAACAAAACTCGTTAACTTACCGGGTTGGCACGTATTTTTCGCACAGATTGGGTTGTCTATAAGAAAAGAAAACCATAAGATAGTCAACACTTCCGCTTGTGAGACAGCTGCTGAAATAAGCCATTTCTTCACTGTACACAAATTTTTGGAGTCATCGTTCACATTGTAAGGTAAAACGTTCTTCGACATTGTAATTACGATGTCCTTTAAGTAAGAAATTCAAGATACTTGTTCATTTTATGTTGAGAATTGTACTTAATCAAACACAGCCACCTGTACTACTACCTTGGAATAAGATTTTAATCAATATGAAAATTGTGACCGAGGTAAGCCTCTATATCTGTAACATAAATAAGATGACATCCTTTATATGTACTACCGTTTGCTGAAGCAAACTACTTTTAGTGATTAACAAAAGTTCGCTTAAATGTCAATTTCGGTTGAAAATATCATATGCTCTTAATATAACTAGCAAAAAGTTGTCACTGCAAATGGCATTGCTCAAAAATATCATCCAACATCCTATAAAGGGGGTCCATATATTAGTGAGTTCCCGTACCGATAAAAAAATGGATGAAATAGAAGATACCAAGGGGCATTCCAAATAGAANNTCCAAATAGAATAAGTCAACGACAGACAAAATCGTGGCCAAAACAAAATAGGAGACAAAATTACAAATTTTTGTACAAGACACAAATACACTTATAACTAAAAATAGTGTAAAACCGGGATGAGTTCAGGTGCTCCGGAAGGGTAAGCAACAGACTAACTGTAGTGATTAAGAAAATATAACATTAGGCATTAAACTTCCTCTTTGATAGGAATATCCTTAAAGGTCCTTCGTAGCTCCATGAAAGCGTCTTGGCTTTCAGATCGTACGGCCACCCGACGGAGTGGCGTGGGTTTCTTGTCCATAGGATGAGACTGTGAGAACACTCAACGTGAGCATGTAGCCCAATATAGAGGTCCCGAGCGTGAAATCACAGCACATGTACTTGTATCGGTTTGCAAGAGATTCCATATAATGTTTAATGTACAGACTTATTTGTTTTAAGAGATTGTCCAAGGGAGGATTCAAATACTGTCACATATGAGAGATGGTCTTTAATTCAGATGATTTGTGGAGGAAACAGCAGTTTTGAAAGCATATATATGCGTCATATAAGACAGTCAAACTTTAATTCTGTGGGCTGCTAAGACAAAAAGGAAAGTCGAAGATACCTAATGGCTTTCAAAAAAGTCAGACAACACCATGGCCAAAAAAGACCTCTCTCTCTCTCTCTCTCTCTCTCTCTCTCTCTCTCTCTCTCCTACCTTCATCAACACATAGACATAATCGTTCCAGGAACTCTTCTTTGGTGATTGTGGATTCGACAGATATGAATTTGCCACATGCGTTCCCATTGTTTATAATCTGTCGCCACCTATTCCATTTCTGTTTTTCTTCTACGGCAACTATAATTAATTCCGCATTCCCGGAGTACCATTCGCAATTTTCTGATTCAAAAGAAACGCACGTATCTTTATATGTCCTGGTTGAAACAAGAATGACGGTTGAAGCTTTCTGCAATTCAGTTTCATTTATTTTACTGTGTAAATACGCAGGTGGTATTACATTGTTTAATTTATCCGGGATTTCTGTGAAACTAACTCCAAGGTACTTTCCTAATGTGTCGGTAAATTTCTCCATCCTCAAATTATTAGGGACGAATTCCCTTAATGCAGCATACACAGTCCTTTTCTCTAGACATTTATCTGAAACAAAATATCTGATATTTTCAGTGATTCTATATATTGCTTTAATACATGTCAAGACGGACATCTTTAAAACTGTTCCGTCTTGACATTAATCTATACATGATTTTCCCAGTTAAAATACGTGTGTATAATATACCATGAAACAAGTATACGTTGTAAGACTTACTCTAGTTTCACAACTCTCATCCAGTTTTATCGAGCGATATTAGTCATTTTGTACGTAGGACGTTCAATGAAGGATGAGAGGAAATCTTGGATGAAATAAGATATAGGAGACTTCTTCTTCTACTTTATTATAGTATATATCTTTTCTTTCCTTTTTTCGTGGGGTTATTGTTGTCGTTGTGTTAATATAAATTGGTTTACAGCGCAAGTGTAAGTTTTGTTCTAATTAATATATTTTTAAAATGGTTATATATCATGGAAACACAAGGAATTTATTGCTACGCGATCAGGCCTTGTTCCGTTTTTCAAACAAAGGATATGGATTGCTACTCTTATGTTCATTTTTAAACTGAAGTAACTTAATGAAGATCTAATGGAAAGTTTCTAAATTTCAGGAATTTTAATTTTTTATTCAACGGCTTTATCAGGACTCCGACTGAACAGAAAATGTAACTTTTTTATTAAACAGAAGAAGAATTTCACATTTTCAATTCATGATATTTTCCGTGAAAGGACAGTAAGAAAAGGTAATCTATTGATAAACTTTGTATATGAAAAATTACACGAAGCAGTACCAGTATGCCTTATGTGTTTTTTTTTAAACTACAAGATTACCCGATTAGTTGGTTAGTGTGATTGTTGTTTAACTTTACACTCTAGAATCTTTAACTTGTGTGGAGTGTTGCAATGCCGGTGATGTGCTATGAAGTTGGTCTATGCCCATCACTTATAGCTATGAAGCAGTGAGGGTTCTTTTATCTACAGATACTTAGTGTGACAAAGACCTTGGTTTTCTTTGGCTCTTACGTAGGACAGATACAACCAACCGTAGCGCGGTGCGGATTCAAACACATGACCTCATAATCAGAAGACTACCATCATAGGCACTGAGCCACGGAGGCTCCTGGCCTCTCTAGATTTACGTATGATATCATATTTAAAACAATAATTATACTAAATGTGATTTATCTATCTTTCGTCAATACCCATAAAATGAAGGTATTGAGGTAGAGCACACACATTTTGTTGGATTTTCAAACGAATTTAAAACTTTTGAATTCGTGGACTATTTCTATCATGGTGCTCAGATTGTTAATTTGCAAAAATATTTTTTAACAAATTTTAATACTTTATTTTTTAATCAGAATTTTTCTTTTTTCAGAAATCGATATCATTCGATGGTCCATTGTTTAGAACCACTTTGGTTTGATTTATGAAAAGCAAGTATCGAAAAATGGTATACTTACAAAGAGTCATTCTCCTCTTGAAGCACAAGTAAGACTTATATGTGCACCCTTAGATATAATGAAACTGGTTGCCTCAATGTATAGTTTTTCAATTATAAAGGCCAGTAAGATTGATGCAAATAATTTGAAAACAAAAGACCTTTATATGGGCGGTTAGCCTGTTTATAGGGCCATAGGATGATACAAAATTGTATTGTGTAATAAATAATTCAGTGTCGTTAGTCCTCACTAATTATCCTTAAGGCGCCCCTTGAAACAAAGAATTCATTCATTATTCATTAGATAAAACAGGATACTGCATAAGCGATCATCATAGGATGTGATGAAGCCCAGGGCGTGGTATATTAGACAGATGATAAAGAAATTCACAGCACTTGAAATATAATTAACTGGAAAGTCTGTTGGAATAGTAATTCAGTCTGCAACACAAGTACAACTATGGATGACTGCTAGCAACCGTACAAAAATGATACCTTGTCATTCATGACGAGATGATAGGCAACACCTGAACTATAATCCATTATCGACATGGTGGGCGTACATGAATATCGGGCTATGTCCATCGACTATTCATGAATAGTTTTACTACAACAAATCTAACATGTTTGTAGAAGTATGCTATTTAAATAAATCACAAGCATTCTAAAAACTTGAAAAATGGTCTCTAAATGCTTCGTCAATGTTGTGAACCGTACGGTAAATATTCGGATAAGACGTGTTATACTGTATTTTTCAGTCATAGATTGGGTTTTGCATTGTCTATTCAAAAATACGCATGTCAGTGGTTTGATTATTACGTCAAATTAAACGATAAAACAATGATATGACGCAATCGTCTATGTATTATTCCACCGCGTAAGTTGGGTCAATCATCCGTAGCGATGTCCTTATGGCCCTTCTCTGAAAGAATCTTACCTGTTATCGTAAGTGAGCATTTATTCAAGTTCTCATATATTGTGCATTTTTTGAAATTTCATCAGTTGTAATGAAATCTATTTTGACGAATTATATAAATCCGTTTGTATCTATGTTTACTGAATTGTCAAATAATGGATAATTATAGTTTCATACACTTGCGTACGAGTGATTTATCGACTGTGTGTGTGTGTGTGTGTGTGTGTGTGTGTGTGTNNTACTTCAGAGACTGGTGAATCATTTTCAGATTACTTAACATGCTACGGATATGATATCTTTTTAACTGCCGTGAAAATGCCGGTATACAGTTGAACCTGTTAAATCCACAGGCCTTCATACCCAAGCAAATTGTCCCGATAAAGGAAGAAACGGGATAATTGGGGGAAAAAACAACTGAATAATGACCATTACAAATAAAAAATTCTGTTCCCAGAAAATGTCAGGAAGGTGAAACTTCCGAATTGATGTCCGGACCCACGAGGTTCGATTGTAAATAACAATTCAGGTCCTCGTGTTAAGTACTAGTCAAGCATTCACAATTGTTTGTTTCGGATAAAAAGGAATAAACAATATTCAATGTACATAACGGTCCTTGTTGAGTAAGGAAGTAGCTATAACATAAACGTACCTAACATAATAGCATTGTGTTAGATTGAAAAATAATGTTACCGGAAATCAAACAAAGTCCATGACGTCAAAAATTCATTTTGTAACCTTTATACGATCCTCAAATAAACTTGTGTGTGTTCTATGTTGTCTTTGTAGTTGTTGTTGTTGTTGTTACTTTTTACATTGTTGATGTTGTCGATGTTATTCTTGCTTTAGTTGTTGTTTGTGCTGTTGTTGATGATATTGATGTCGATTTAGCTACTGTTTGGTGGTAGTTGTTGAACCCCCTGAATCAATTGCAACGAGGATTTATTTACTTTGTTAAAAACCACTCTGATTCTAACAAAAGATTCTCTGAAAATGACATCATCAGAATGCTTGAATTGACATTTTTTGTATTTGGTGAGACTCGGCATTACAATAGGCACTAACTGTGCTCACCCTTTTGTTGAATTATTTCTTTATTGGTATTAGTGCGACGCCCTACAGAGGCTTATAAAATAATGGCAAGAACTAAGCCCCATCCATTAACTTCACGTTTCGCAATATCTATGAAGTTCTTTCACTAAATAATTCCAAAAATCTATCCAAATGATTTTGAAATAAAAGATACAACGGAAACTGTCAGGTCTGCTTTATACCTTGACCTACACCTGGAGTTTGACAATGAGGGACGATTGAGAACCAAACTTTATGATAAAGGAGATGACTTTGGTTTCTCTGTTGTGAAATTTTCATTTTTATGCAGCAATATTCAAGCAGCACTTGCATTTAGAGTATAAATCTCTCTCAGTTGATACGGTGTTTTAGAGCATGTGTGTCCTATCAGGATTCCTCTATAAAAGGTTGTTGCTGACAAAGAAGCTACTGAATCGAGGGTTCCTTATGGTTAAATTGAAGTCATCACTTTCAAAGCTTTACGATCGCCACTATGACCTGGTTAACCGTCATTATATACAGTCTAACCTGCCTTAGCGACCCACTGAATTAAAGTAAAACCTGTCTTATGTGACCTAAATGAGTGGCTCCCAAAATGTTTTTTCCTATATAAATCACTTGAATTAAGAGACCACCTGTCATTTGTGACCCTTTTTGCTCCTTCCCTTGGACGGTCTCTTAAAACAGGTTTGACTTTATATGTAAAACAGATGATGAAGGATATGTGAGCACCTGAACTCACCCGCAGTTTTACTGGGGTTCGTGTCACTTTAATTTTAGTTTAAGAACTACATGTGTATTTGAACTGCTGTTTGTGACGTTGTCTCTTTTTGTTTNNAACCTATATTCTCAAGGTATGTAGTTCAGACATCTCCACATGTATACCGTTATTGACAGTACTGTCAACAGTACCGAGTGAAAACCTGGTTTCGTCGCTGAGTGAAGGTAAAAATTTGACGCCCGCTCCGGTATTTGTTGACATCTCTATTTGATGGAAAATAAGTGTGCGGTGTTAATCAACATAGCAACAGGAAAAACCGATGTCCATACTCTTTATACATACTGCTACACTTACATAAATACTCAAACCCTGATAGAGATAAGCTCGAATTTTCGTCGTTACAAAGATTAAAACACCCAGTTCATATAATTAAAATTTAATGAAAAAATGTGAGCAAACTGAACATTGCGTAACGTGACAAAATCATCGTAAAAACACGGCTTGTAAAATTAAATCATATACAATTGAATTGTTCCACAATCGTGCCTGACTTCTTTGACTGAAAATTACATTCATATGTGTAGAAATCATAAACATGAAATACAAAATATATTTTAATGGTCACCTCCATGTAAGAGAGTGTGTTTTAATCATAAACAACTTCTTAATGTGCTTGGGATGAATCAGTAAAAACCGAGATCCCATACCAAACTTGATGTCGGCATACTAAAGAAACACTGCTTAAGTGGCCTTATGTTCCGAGAAGCGTCACATTATGAAACATTTCACTGACATTTGGTAATATCCCAAAGTATTTGAAGATAGGACTTGAAATAATACCACAACAATAATAATTCACAAAGCTATACACCCCTTGGTCAATGCCAATTTGTTAAGAGTTGTCTGCAATGTCCTACTTCCTGATATACAGTGCCGCTTCGGTAATCTCTGTGTAGCGCCACGCTGCTGTTGGCCGTCCCGGTCTTTCTGATGAGACAGTATACACCGAGGTCCCGTGTCACAATATGTGTTGGCACGTTTAAGAACCCTCCCTGCTCTACGGCTAGTGGTGCCGAGCATAGGCAAACTTTGTCGCACTTCACCGGCACACAGTGGCGTCTCCATATGAGTGAAATATTCGTGATTGGGACTTTGAACAACAATACAAAAATGCACAATACTTCGTTAATTTTGACACTATCATCTTCAAATAAAACTTCCAATTCTTTTTTAATGTTTAATTTATTATGGTCTTTATAGATGTCTTGTTTCACTTATCCGGATGAATCCTTTATCCGGACAATTTGCTCGGGAATGAAGAAGTACGGATTAACGACGTTCCACAGGTCTTTGCTCGGGATACCTGTTGCGATCCGGTTTCGTCTGTTATGGACCTATTCTGCATTATAGGGGTGAAAGTGATGAGTCAAGCGAATATACATCTAAGCCTGGCTTAATAACTAATCAAATCATCATTGGGCAAACGTGAATCTGAACAAAAATTAATCGACCATAGAGGGAATGCATAAAATTGTTCAGTCATATGGTGGCCAGTTTTTATTGGTGGAGGATAGAGACCGGCTACAAATAAACCAGGGAAGAGAACGCCAGTCATCCGCAAGCAAGCTGGCAAACTTTCTCACATATTCAACATCGGTGTCAGCGGGATTCGAACCTGCACTGACTAGAGGTGAGAGACTGAGTGGAATGAAGCGCAATACCCTGACCATCCGGCCACGGAGGTCCTCCTCTAAGTTTCCTAACAGTTTGATTATTTACAATGAATACAACAAATTAAGGGTGAAGAAAACAACAATACAAGCATTTGAAAAACGAATCTCGTGAAAATAAACCAGAACAAAAAATTATTGTAAATCACAAAGTGAATCCTCATTATATACAAAACATTCAGACATTAATATCAAATTGTTTGATTATTTGCAATGAATACAATGTGAAGAAAACAACAAAACAAGCATATGAAAAAGGATTGTCTTGAAAATAAACCAGAATAAATCTTATTATAAAGCACAAAATGAATCCTTATTATATACAAAACATTCAGACATTTACATCAAATTGTGTAAATTCAAACTTAATATTGTTTTCGTCAAATTAAACTCAAACAACGAGTGGTAATACATGTATTCTAAATGAATCAAGTATGTTCTGAAGTAGTACTGTACAAAAACGAAAATTTATTTTTGCAAATTTGTAATTGTCACCGATTCCGATGAATCCGGATCTTACACGGTTCGGGTTTTCTAGATGATGTTTTCAACATAATATCACTCATCTTCCGCTCGATACCACGTCCGGTGACCTGATTTTGACAATCTGCAATTATTGCCAATAGAACATTGCTATCTACTATCGTGTCTGTTTTAACAGTATGACTAAAAATGCATTCAGTTGACACTCTTTGGTCCACACCCGAAAATGTACCTTAAATAGAAGTGAGTTAAAATGTTTCCATGCAGGTACTGCGTTAGTTGGGAAAAAGCCCTTAATCTACTCCTCATTAACTCTAAAACTCCCCACCAAAGTGCTTGTATATCAAACAGTCAATGTCGCTTTACTTGTACAATATGGCGAAATTGTGACCCGATGCAAATGGCATTGTCGACGGACTCAACCATATTTGCCGAGGGTATTGGGGTTTGGTTTTTTTTTTGTTTTTTTTTTTGGTGTTTGGTTTTGAGGACATTTTTTTTTTATCAAACTATCCCTTTAAGTCCGAGTATGGTTCTGTTCTTTGGCAAATACAATTCGATGACAAACATGTCTGATAACAACGTGCCACTGTGATGTCCTGACGAGTACTTTGCCTCTTCGTGGTTTGATGGATCGATATTGCCAAAGAGTGTTCCATGGGATTATTTTTAACACTGATCTTAGAGTAGACATTATATATGTTGAAAGAAATTCGCATTTAGACTTTTTTGTCGAATTGTATCTTTTCATAATTGTATGGCTGAAATAAATGTATATCTGTTCTAATTAGAAAATTACAGGGGCACACTTAGTTTCTGTTTGACATCCATTTTCATTTTTCAAATCCTTAATTTTCAGACAACACCTAGCCGAATAAAACGACGAATTTAAACAAATATGACTATTGGATCGAAAGAGAAGTTCTATTTGACCCTACGTATTGATTAAGCATTTGCATTCTACACACAAGTAACTTCATAGTTTGTATCAAGAAATATCAACTTTGCTACAAGCGATTGGCTTGATAAAAGTCAATGAGAAGAGACTAATATTTTTTCTTAGAAGCAATAAGTCCCCTGGGTTTTAAACCATGCATATTTTCAGCTGAGCTCTTTCATAGGCATTGTTCGAAACACTGCTGATCATAGAAGCCCATGTAGCTTATTGGGGGTTTTTGGGGGGGGTGTTGTGTTTGTTTTTTATTTTATTTTATTTTATTTTATTTTACTACTCAGCAATAGGGATATTCTGTGAAAGTTAATAAACCAAATTAAAAATGTCTTTCTTTTTTATAAAATTAATCATTGATTTACAACACAACTTTTAACAACAGAACGTTTCTAGCCGGATTGGGGGGTTTCCTCTTTTGTATTTGCAGTATCATTTTCATTCTTGGAGATATTTGAGATGTCGACAAACTTCTTTTCAAGAATATGATATATATGTTTTGGTTCCTTTTCATCGCATCTCTTTTCTGATTGTTTTTTGTCTGCCTCTTCGTCTAAGACTAAGTTGACGTGGTCATAGTTGGAGATATTCGGATCTTTGTAGTTTACTGGGACCCTTCGAACAGTATGATATGCATGGCCTGGTTCAGTTTTATCACTTATATCCTCCTTCCCATTAAGTATATCGTATGTGTGCTCTTCAACTTCCGGCACATTTTGGGAAGTAGATTGACTTCTTTTATCGCCTGTTTTCTCCGCTTCAAATGGATCTCCGTATGAGTCCCTTGAAAACTAGAAGGAAAATGTTTACAAAATATGTAATAAGGTAGACAGAAAAAAATAATTAGACATTTAAACTTTCCTCATCTATTTGCGTGTTTCACAACTGAAAAACCGCTTTACCGAAGCAACTGTTTAGTTCGACTTTACAAGTAGTTCAAGTGGGCACATTTTGTTTGTTATTCAAGGGCCTTTCGTGAAGCATGTTCTTTATGTAGTGTGTCTAAAGAGATAACATCATGTGCATATGCAAGGTTATCTAGGTTGTTTCTTACATGAAATAAACCGAAAACGGAAATGACGTCAGTAAAATAGAGATTTGAAGTAATCATCATTATAATGAAACAGAAATTGAAACAAATTCAAACTTTATATCGACTGTCGCTTTCAACCTGAATTGACAGTTTTTTCCATTCCATTAAGATTTAAGCCAAAGCTTAGTTGTTGTTGTTGTATTGTTGTTTAACGTCCCACTCAAGAATATTTCACTCATACGGAGACGTCACCGTGTGCCGGTGAAGGGCGACAAATTGCTCGGCACTGCTGGCCGTAGAGCAGGGAGGGTTCTTTAATGTGCCAATACCTATCTTGACACGGGACCTCGGTTTTTACCGTCTCATCCGGATGACAGGAACGGCCAACCGCGGAATGGCTCTGCGGGAATCGAACCCCGGGCCCTTCGATTCGAAGTCGAACACGCTAACCACTCGGCCGCGGAGGCCCCTCAAAGCTTAGTAAAACACAAATAAACAAATTATAGGGTTGAGGAAGTACTAAAGGGATATTTAAAAATCCAGGTCCTAATAAATATGACAATATTGGAATGATGGGCCTAGCAGTCACAACAAGGAAAATAGTAAACAATCCCTTAATGAGTCAGTGTCCCCAGTTGGCAGTCCATACTCGGCTCAAATGATCCACGGAAACAATAGGAATTCGGTCACAAATCTCGATGTTGGTTAACAATGTCAAGTGTTCTCGATCTGACTAGGAAATGCCAGTCACTGCATATGGCCGTGCTACTTGATATCATCCAACATAGGTACAATGATATGGTTTGTCGATACGACCTGTCATAAGGTGGAATACTGTCTGGCATGTTTCATAACGGTTGTCAGACCGTTCTTTACACTCTGATTTTGACTACGGATTCTTCCGCTTACCTGATCAAGATAAATAAAATCTATCACCACTTCGTACTGAGACAGAAATCTCATCCGAGTTTCAAAGATTTGCAGTCCACGACGAGGCTTGCCGAGTCGTGGATGTTGCAAATCTTTGAGACAGGGGTGAGATTTCTCTGTCTCTGTACAAAGCGGTGGTTGATTATTTTTCTCTCACCCTCAAATAATGCATCTTTGAAGTCGGAAATATTGTGCAAAACTGCATTCAAGCGAACGAAATACGCCAGAAGTAGGTCAAGTATATGGCATGTGACGTCAGGGGGTCGAGACAAGCACGCGGGGTGCGAGACAGAGATGTCTCAGAACGGGTAAATAGGTGGATTATTCTGTCCGGGATGAGAGAACTAGGGCTCATGGCGAGTGTGACCGGTCAACTGGGGATGCTTACTCCTCCTAAGCACCTGATCCCACCTCTGTATCCAGGGATCCGTGTTTGCCCAACTACTTACTTTGCATTCGTTATAGTAATTACGAGATCGATCACTGTTCGTTACCTATACTTTTTTATCTTTGAGAGGGTGAGTTCTCCGCATCGACAATAAAAATTTCGTAGTGACCAATTAAAGCGTATAACAACCTATTCCTATGACCTTGTTCACGGAATAAAAGGAACAGTCCCTGGCATAACGTATAAGTCTCAAAGTTTGAAAGATAATAGTGACCATTATTCTGCATCTACATAATGTTCACTAACCCGACATTTTCCAGAATCCTGGTTCCGTT
>JACSZP010001491.1:15582-26778 GCA_016161895.1 Pinna nobilis
CCCTTCACCGGCACACAGTTAGGTCTCCTTATAAGTGAAAGATTATTGAATGGGATGTGAAGCAATAACACAATTCAATACCGTGTGTATATATGTTTATCGAGTCCCGGAAATCGGAAAATAATATTTTATCCAAAAGACGGCATAACCAAATGAATTTATCCTTTTTCACCAACAAAATTTAATCTCATTTTAATTCCAACTCACTACAGAGTTAAATCAGTAGACAAACACAACTCAGTCCAAATAAGTCATAGATACCGGAAGTGGATACTGTTGACTAATTCTGTTAATTCACTATTTTAATATAATTTTCAAATCAACAAGATAAATAAAGAGAGACATAACTGTAGACGCTAAAATTTTAAATATAGAAATATTCAGATGACAGCCCTCCCGCACATTGATATTATGAGAATGTTTGCCAGTTTACTTTCGGATGGCCAGTGTTCTCTTCCCGGGTACAGTAGTAACCGGGTTCTCTCCTCCACCAGTAAAAACTGGCTGCCATCATATGACTGAAAGATTGTCGAGTGTAACATAAAGCAAAAGGAACAAACACACGTAAAACTCTACATTTCCCTCTATACTTATGAAAATAGTGACAAGGACGTACAAATCCCTACACTTTCTGCTTACTTTGAGTTGGTCCAATTTGTATGTAACTTTGTACCTCTTTGTAGCTATTCAATGGTAAAATAGAAATCGTATTACCTGTTACAGCAATAAATAGAGAGCAGAGAATCAGCACCGAAAGGCACATCGTCATAGTGTCCTTCATTACCTGGTACTTATCAGAGTACAATCACACCACAGGCAACAACAAAATATCTGCCTTTTTCATTATCAAAAAATCAATAGTCTTTTATAAGAGAAGTCAAGCTGGTTCGAAACAGATAAAGCTATCAAAACGATTTATCAATTATCACTGCACCCCGAGCCAACATTTACACTTATCAGCAAGGCATAGCTACGTCACAAAACAAAATGGCGTTTGAAATACTTTTGACTAAATTTTGTGAATATATAGGTTAGAGCAGGTAACAGAATGTGTACCTTTCCTTTTACATTTAAAACAGAAATTGAATAAGACAAAAATTCTCTTCTAATCTTGATCATTAAACCTACATTATTCTATTTTGGTCATGCCAGTTTAATACTAAAAGAATCATTATCAGAATAATTTAGGATTTTCTTGTGAATGATGTCATGAAGCGTGCTCAATACAAAGTAGACTGATTTGGCATATGCGTGTGTCGAAACGACTACAATTTCTTTTCCCAAATATTTCATGTACCGGCGCTTCAAAAGATAAAAGGGTAAGTGTATCAGATCGGAAATTCACATCATCGTTATCTGCATTGGTCGCCATTTTTAAGTTTGAAATGTTCTGACGATATACTTTGGACGATAAGGAAAATGGCACTTTGTAACATAAGTCGGGCATCACCTATTGACGTGTACCATTAATGTAGCAGAAACATCAAGTGCTATTGATGTGTTAACAATACCTATATCTATATCCTTTACAGTTGACAATTTTACCTTAGAAACAAATACCAAGCTCCTTGTTAAATCCAGATATAGTTGAACACTTTGTCTGTTTTATTCAAATTTATATGTACTTAAGTTATTCTATCGGAAATTTGTTTTGTTCAAACCACTTCCCTCATATTCCGAGATTCTGAATTAATCATTAGATACAACTTAGTTGATAGCATAACTCAACGTTTTCAAGTTGTGTATGCATTATTTGAAACTATATGACGTACATTATTCTGATGGAAATCGAAACATGATGTTGTGTACATTCACATGTAAGTCAAATATTCGCTCAAGCTGACAGTTTGGTAAGTGAATGACATTGTGCTTTTGCTATTTTTGATCATTGAAAAGGAACATATCGATGATGGCAAAGGAAATGATCCGCAAACTGCAAAACAGCTGTAAAACAAATGAATGTACATGTAGATATGACAAAATTTATATGGTTCAGTCAACCGTTAAACTATATTTTTCAGATCCAATCGTAGTGCCATGATCTTTCACTTCAGGCCAGTTTCGATCATACAAGAACTAAATCGTCAGTGAAATTTTATGTTGATAAATACTGCGTTGAAAGAAATCCATGGTTAAGCTAAGATTCCATGGAATTTAGTTCTTTTCTAAGATAATTCTCAGTTTGACGAAAATCTGCAATCTTGCAATATAGGACGACTCCAGTTGAACAGCTGAATGTTTTACATTTTGAACGGTTGTGACATATTAATAAAAGATATATTTTCTATTTAGCTTTTATTTATAGCTTTTCAAAAGACATATACATATCATTACCAGGAATACTCGTGTAAAATTTAACTATAATTTAGCTAACGACACACGCATTTATTAACTTGTTTGTTCCAATAAAAGAAATAATATTTTATCATTTCATGTATCTAACCCCAGTAAGAAAGGAAGTAATTATGTATTGAGGTATCAACGTAAAAGAGTTAGAGAGGAGAGATAAAGAGCCAAAATTATCAATAATATGTTCTAAATTGTGTTAATTTTTCCATTAAGTTAGGCAATAAACATGAAAATTCTGTAGAAAAAAGAAAATAAAGCAGGTTACATTTACAAATGTATGTATACTGATTGCAAATTCAGAGAATTTACCATTGAAACAATCGGGGAAAGCGATGATCGCACCTGCTCCTGATTTCTGGTTCTAAAAATCACGAGTTACTTTGACAATTTGTCATAAACCATCTTTTTCTATAACCTATTAATTATATAACTTTTAAAATCGGTCGTATTTCGTTACATGATCTTAGAGTTATCTTTCTTGCTTTAATCAAATATTTTACTATGACTACTTAGGAAAATCCATATGTATCGTACCTACAATACAGTCTCTTCAATGAACAACAACTTGTTATATTATGTTATTTTTTCATTCAACATCTTTTCTAAAATACTTATCATTTTTTTACTTACCCAAAATCATATTATACTGCCATTTAAATTGATCCAGTCTTCGTTAGAGCTGTATAGAGAGGCAAACATCTCCAGGATACATCGGGGTTTATTATGAATTTAATACTTACACCTCCTTCCTTAACCTTCAGTTTGAAAAAATCGACTATAAAATAATATAAAAAAGTTGACTGTAGAAGATACCAAGGGGGGTCAATAAATCAAAAATCCAAAGGCAGACGAAATCATGGCCAAACAAAAGAAAGACAACACAAACAGCTATCAACACAACAAGACACGAAAAATAAGTAACACAAACCCCCACCATAAACCAGGGGTGATTTCAGGTGCTCCGGAAAGGTTAGCAACTCTTGCTCCGCGCGCGTCACCCGCAGTGTGTCACTATATTTCAAATCCAAGAAAATGTCTAATTCGGTAATAGTCGTAATCGGTAAGAAAATGTCGGGATAAGGTATACGTATAAGATGCGTGCTTTTCCGTTGTAAATAGGCCCCAATAAAGACAATATAACTCTAGTAGCAACGTATGTGATGCATAGACTAGGAGACAGGTATAGCGCATTTTGCCATTTATAGCCACCCTCAACGTATAAAAGAACTTAGAAAAGTAGAAATGAAATGAAGTTGTGCCATGACTTCCGAAACTACTAGTTCAATATAATTTAACTTGCGGATATAAACGGATTTAACATGAAAAACAATTGTGTTGTTGTTGTGTTGTTGTTGTGTTGTTGTTTAATGCCCCACTCAATTGTGAATCACGAATGGGATGGAACCAGGTATCTGGGAGGATTACATGCTCTTGCGTAAAGTAAAGTGGCAAGGTTGGTGAAAAAATTAATGCTCCACATCTGCTGGTGAAAGAAATATACCGTCGTGATCCAGAAAACAGCACTCTTGATAGAGGAACTTGTTATCTATCATGAACGAAAAACATTCGAACAGTCGTCATACATGTGAAATTATGTAAACATATCTCAGTCACATAGGAACTATGGCATACACGCAACCAATAGTATACGCTTCCTACTGAGATATTGTACTCACTGTACAACACAAAGCAAGGTATTCTATAGATGTTCATGTTGTCAACGTTCTCTTATTTATGTAGTTTGCATACCGTGCTGTAGAAGTGACATCAAGGTTCAAGTAGAGGTCCATTAATGCTACCGATATCATCGTGACTTTGACCTCATTCAGACACAAAATTTTGAGAGCTGCTGTACCTCTGTTGTATACACCTGATCGTGTCGCCAGATATTGGGATCTGCGCGGCGAAGGCGACTGTTTTTTCTGTACTTCGGAGGTAAAATTGAAGAAGTACCGAAAGATATTTGAAAATCCAAAACCTAAAATATGACAAGTCTGGGAAAATGGCGGTGTCAACGTGAAACACAAATGCAAGAAGTCAGTGTCCCCTATTGACATGTCACATCCGTCGCAAATGTTCCACGGAAACCCCTACGAATTCGGTAAAATGTCGATTTCGGTTGAAAAAGTGATGTACTCGTGATCTAACTAGCAAAATGTAGATACAGTAAAACTGACAACGAGTGCCACAATAGTCGACAGTAAAAGACGCCCCACTACTCAATGTCATCAGTGCATAGCATGAGGCAATATTTGTAGCCCTGCACCAGCATTTGACGACGTACCCATACAAGTGGAAGAATTGTTTAGTTTGTACATCAATACAATAATACCAAATCTGACAATTTTATTTCAGAATTTTTCCAGAGTTTATTCTGATTTTCCTGACATAAGAGGTACAACAATTCAAATGTACGGGTTGTAGGGATACATGATGTAATAGCAAGTGAAAAAATAAAACATGATTATAACATGAACAGGGTATTGAAATATATACAATAAAAGAAAAATTAAACAACTGGAAAAAGCTTATGTAATTTTCATAAAGATTGCAATAGTATCTTCAAACTTGGGTGAACTACATTGGTTATTTTATATATGGTTATATATAGAAATAAATCCCAACACAATCTACAACTGATTTCTAGTAGTTTAACCATTATAAAACGGCTGTATAATCGAGGCTGCAGTCGATTAAATATATCGATTAACCACACGTGGTTAACGTCCTCCGAGCGTTTTGATTGGCTGATATGTCAGGAAATTCAATTATGACGCCATCAAATGACTTCATTATATCTGACGTCACAATACATTAAGTGGGCTTACATTATGGCTGGAATTGAAGAAAATAACTTTGATTTGCAAATTAATATAGTGTTATGGTAGAAACAAATTACACAACTCATTTGGATTGATTATTATGTTTATCCTACTCTCGTTAGTTAATTTTCTCGAGTTGGATAAACATGATAATCAATCCCAACTTGTTGTGTAATCTCTATTTGTGTGTATTATCACGGTTAACAAGAACACAGAATTTAGATATAATAGAAAAAATTTAATGAAGGACATTGACAAAGTGAATTTAGTATAAATACACAAAGAAAAGAAAATTCAAAATCCTGGTCACTTTTTCATTATTAATTTTTGAGACCCTAAGCAAAAACTACCTGTCACCAAAGAGTTTCTAATATCATTGAAGGCAAAAAAAACTGAAAAGAAGATTTAAAGTGTACAACAGGAACATGAAACATGATCGACAGACAAATGTCATTATACACGAGTGTGCATGATATTAAGGAAAATTAAATGATAAAAAGTTACATCAAAATGAAATTCAGGAAAAAAGATTCAAATTAACATTACAGAAAAAAATCCTAAAGCATGCCCTGAAGTTAAAGTAAAAATGCAAATGCATCAAAATAACTATGAAACATTCTTTTAAATGTAATAAATGTCTTTTCTGATAAAAGGGATAATTGATTGAGTGATCATTGTGAAAATCGAAATTTTACATTATATATGGGCCGCTCTCTGGGAAAAGGGCCCTTATATACATAATTTGACATTTTCGTGTTTTTCAATAAAACTCAAGATAGAATCCCTGAGAATATATATCCGAAGTTTTATGACACTGCGACTAATACTTTTCCAGTCATGGGCATTTTAAAAGTGTTTATAATATCGAGTCATTTTTCAAAATTTAATCTATAACGTCAAAATAGTTTTGACGTCGAGTCGATAAAGTTTTTCGGTAAACGTATTACGGGCGGCCTGTTTAAAAGAAATAAGCAACATAATGTAGGACAACAGTTTCTTTACATTGGCAGAGGAACAGGGTTTTCAGTTTGGGAATGATATGTATAATGTATAAAAATTATGAACTCTAAAACTATAAATTTAGTTGTAGTTGTCAATGATCGTTGCATTATCAAAACCCGAAAGAAAACAAATTTCAAAGCGGGGGAACAAAATTTCACAGTCTAATTCCCATTTAATTTGCTTCCTATGCTACTGTCCGATTTAAAGATACCGGTATACTACCATTCAAATATGCATTTAATACAATATACCAAGATTGCAAACATACAAAAATAAAAATTAATTGAAACCTGTATGACCAGAAGGCATAGGTTTACTAATCTACGATCCACCCACTATATGGTTCCCGCTATGGTATTTGCGCCCGTCTGTTGATTTCAGCTAGCAAATACCAAGCTGATAATGCATACTTCGATCTTCATATTTAGGGCACGAATTACTGAATTATTATTTTCATGTATAGTATCCAATTGAAAAAATAGATATATCGGTATCATGTACGGATCAAGATGGGAGGGGGTCTAAGGGAGTCCTGACCCCCCCCCCCGGCCTAACGGCCTCGTGCAATATTACGTCTGTTGATTACAGCACCTCGGATGAAATATTGTGGACTAGAGCACAGCAAGCCATTAAATATTTGTACATTATACATCTGGTTCATCAAATAAGGAATATCCCTTGTTTAACCAATAATTATTCAAAAATGAAACCAATTAAAACATTCTAGGAGGACCATAAATTAGTGAGGGCTGACATGTACATTTGATTAAATTGAAATACTCCATGCCCTGTTTATCTGACGTAACTCCGCTTGAACCAGATTTCCTAGTGTTACGTCATTTTTTAGGGTTTCGGAACTATCTACGTGTCAACTGTCTCGCTGAAAAAACAAGTCGTGTTTATCGTTCATCATTTCTGTATATTTTGTTGTAAACAGAGTCATTGGCTGATCAATTACTTTGAAAAAGTCTTGGCACTGTGCCACGATTATGTGACATCATTTACGGTGTATTAGATTGATCCTTTCATTGCATCATTTCAGGGAAGAAGAAAAAAATGGAAACAATCAAAATATTTGTAAAAAATGGTATATATATAGAGGCTCAAAGAGGCTTATCCAATCAATAACCATCTTTTTCTGATTTTTGTAATTAAAGAGTATTAATCTTGCAGATGTTATATGTACATTGTATGTAACTAATTGTACGTTCACTAAATTTAATGGTGAGTAACTCGCTCATACACTTAAATAAGAATTAAAGAAGTAGATAGCCAATGATATTATGAAAAGAAAACACTTATTTCAAACGTAAGATTATCACAATACGGGAGATTTGATATTGTAGCTCTTCTGCTCTTGGAGGCGTATTTGGACATCGCATAACATAGAAGGTGGGACTATTTTCTAAAGTAAGCAAAGGGTATACCGTTACAACAAACACACAACATTTATTTCAGGGTGGAAAAGAATGAATTTCGACCTCTATGTGGTGTAGATACCAAGGTATATTCTTTTGATGGCACTAAAATGTAGCTTATCCTAATAACGATACTGATATATAGATATACGTGTTGCTACCTAACGAGAACAGTCCCACCTTCCTACACTTTGCCAGCTTATTGCGTCTTCATGCTGAAGAGTTCTTTAAAGGGAAACTATCTCAAAACCGACGTATTAGACCACTTGGTGTTGATTTTTGTGGCCATTTTTGAAAGGTAACCTCTCAATCAGAAAGAACAAAAGCAACTAAAAGCAACAAGGCTGTTTGAAAGAACAACTCGGTTTGGTGTTACATATACTTTTGACTATAATTTAAAAAAAGTTCCCATCTTAACCCCCAATTGTGTTTTGTTTTGTTTTATTTCATTTTTTCATTAGTTCGATATTTTTTTATATTAATCTCGGATCATTTATGATTACCACGTGGCAAGTGCAATGTATCCGTGCTTGAAATCTAAAATTCTCTTGAAATATTTTATCGGTATTTTTAATTTACGAGCTCGTGTGATTTGTTATCTAAACATCAATCCATAAATGGTCACTATAAATAGATTCAAAGAGTGGTCAAAAGCATTTCATAACACAAGACTATTCTATTAGGTTCTGTTGATGGTGAAAAATGTAAGCTAAAAATGGACTATGGACTCTCCACGCTATTTCAACGCTATTTCATTTCCTCTCTTCTATATACCGCAAACAAAGCAGCCGTAATAACATTTTAATGAAAATTATCAAATAATATTTTGTTTAAGTGTTTCAGTGGTGTATATGTGATTCAATCAATTTGTAAGTATCGTGATCAAATTCATAAAAATGCACTAGCTGTTGATTCATTTCATTACATTACAGGACACATGTAGTTATCTAGTAAAGCAGATTGATACTATGGAATAGCATATTAAGAGTCAGAATTACGACGGACAAAGAAGATCTCCCGCATGCATTTTCAAATTGTGGTCCATTGCAAAAGTCCTGTGCACAAAGGGTCACGCAGTACAGAAAGTTATTTGTGTATATGCACGTCGTAGCGTTATTGGTCGGGAGGTCTGCTAGTCTGCCATCGTCTAGAGAGAAGCTGTACGTGTCCGTACAATCTCTTATGAAAGCTCCAGTTTCACCTAAAATGAATAGAACAAGAGAACTCCAAACTAGTGCTTTATTACCAAATTAGTGTTCTTTTATTGTTCGCCTTATTAAGGATAACATACATCTAAATCTATATTCCACATTCCGAAAGACTCTTTCTTTTAAATTGCGATAAGAAACTAAATATAACGAATAATGATCGATCTCATAATTCTCGTATTGTCTTACTTACAAACCCTGACAAATATCGTTAATTCTACCATAATACGCGTAGTTTAACCATTGTAAAACGGCTGTATAATCGTAGCTGCAGTTGATTAAATAAAATCGATTAACCACACGTGGTTAACATCTTTCGTGCGTTTTGATTGGCTGATACGCCAGGGAATTCAATTATGACGTCATCAATTGATGTCTTTATATTTAACGTCACAATACATTGAGTGGGCTTACATTATGGCTGGAATTGAAGAAAAATAATTCTTTTCGACGTTTTCAATACTTTTATTTGCAAAATAATCTAGTGTTATGGTAGAAACAAATTGCACAATTCGTTTTGATTGATTATCATGTTTATCCTACTCTCGTTAGTTAATTTTCAAAGTCTCAAAACGCTCGCCAAAGCTCGCGGTTTGAAACTTTGAAAATTAACTAACTCGAGTTGGATAAACATGATAATCAATCCCAACTTGTTGTGTAATCTCTATTTAATTCATCATATTTTACATCATTTTAAGCTATATCATTCCTACCCTTCTGCTCTATCCGCTCTATAATACATGCCGATGCATTTTGGACAGCAGAACAATCTTTCCTATAGGTGTATTGATAAGCCTTATTGCCGTCAGTTATTGATGAACTGTTTCTGTAGACTTTGTGATCTGCCGTCATACCCTCTATGTCTGCCGCACATTTTCCGCCTGCTGTAGAATCTCCGCACTGGAAGCAAACAAGGGATTCTACAAAATAAAAGGTAATGTGAACTAGTTGTCCTTAAGTTGTTGAGAGAGAGAGAGAGAGAGAGAGAGAGAGAGAGAGAGAGAGAGAGAGAAATAGAATCTATATCACCACTTTGTACAGAGACAGAGAAATCTCACCCGAGTGTCAAAGATTTGCAGTCCACGACGAGGCTTGTCGAGTCGTGGATGTTGCAAATCTTTGAAACGAGGGTGAGATTTATCTGTTCCTGTACAAAGTGGTGGTTCATTCTTTTTTCTCTCACCCTCAAATAACGTATTTCTAATAAGTAAATATATAGGCGCAACACTGCATTCAAGGCGGACGAAATACATCAAATGTAGGTCAAGACTTACCGGTAGTGACGTCAAGGGGTTCGAGATAAGCACGCGGGTGCGAGACAGAGATATCTCAGAACGCGTATATCGATGGATTTCTCTGTCCGGGGTGAGAGAAAGAGAATATCCGTATTGCCTACAACCAAGCGATCCTCAAACAAGGATATACAATAAAGGGTAGTCTGTGAATGTATGAGAGCTCAAGTCTACCATAAACAGCATATACGCTCAATGAACTAGACATTGGACGTGTACTTTCATGGAAGAAACATCTATATGTTGGGCTTGAGTGTCTTCCTTATGTTTTTTGTTTGTTTGTTTTTGTTTTTCAAGGTATATTAAATATGCTCTAAAATTATGAGTTTTCAGTACATTGTTTGCAATCTTTCATTGTAGAATATTTAGTTGATCAAACCGCGATCGAAAAGACATGTCACCTTGTTATTATGAAAATGTACTTACACTATGTCTCTAAACATGACGTAGTATGCCATCATCTCTTTGTTCATTGGCATATTCAAATTACATGAACTATAAATATGCACGCCGCGCTGGTTTTTCATCGGTGATTTAAGTCAGAACATTTTCATTTCGGCCTGGTCTGCACGTTGACACAAGATCAAGCGTCATTCTCATGTCGGTGGTCACCCAATTATCAGATAGCTTCAAAACAGCACAAATCTATTTAGTACCAGTTAATCAAGAATACAGAAACAGGGTTGAATTTCACTTATTTTTTAAGAGTTATTTCCCTTATCAAAATATATTGAAATTCAACCCTGTTACAATACGTGCTGTTAATATAAGGTGACAAATATAGATGCTGTGTTTATACGTCGGTTTTATCGATTCACGAACAATGCTCAGAAATCTCACCTCAGTGTTCGGGCAGGTTTCTAGCAAAAATAAAGCAATTTGTCCCACAAGAAAACCCCACATGAACAGATACGTTTTTATACGTGACCGGATTATAAAGGAATTTAAAGATATTGTTATTTCTTAACATTTCTAGGCCTTCAGTCACACAACAAATACCAATAGGACTACCGGAAGCTGACCGTATATGGATTATAATTGTGTACTTGTAGTTATAACACAGAAATTGTTTATATATAAATGTTATGTTTCCAAGTACTCTCCT
>JACSZP010001493.1:0-17583 GCA_016161895.1 Pinna nobilis
TATAATAAGAAAAGGATACATGTATACAAATTAAGAAAAGTGTTGCTGAGGATAAAAATGAGATCGAGCATCATTCATAAAATGGTCTCTAATTTGAGTTTAAGTGTTAACGCTTTAAATATTGAGAAATGGACAGCAAAAGATAAAGAATAGACTATGACGATAGATATAAACCTGGGAATTAAGGGGTCTCTGAATTGCACAGTTTCAACATTTGTTTGCTCGTTTTATTGAAAAAATGATTGTCCCGAAAACATGGACAATTAATAAAATACCAATCATACTTAGTTTTTAGTTTACCATGGATTTTTTTTGATTTTTAGTAACCCCTTGAATCCTCAATTTTTTGTAAAGTACTAAAGTTATTTCATTGATGGATTTTAGTATTAATAATCTACTTTTTTTTATTCCCGGTAAAATTTTGTTTTATAGTATTGTTGTTTAACGTTCCGCTCATGAATATTTCACTTACATAGAGACGTCGCCGTGTGGCGGTGAAGGGCGACTTTGCCTAAAGCTCGGTATTTATTGCCATAGAGTAGGAAGGGTTCTTTAACGTGCCAACACATCTTATCCGAAAAACCGGGACGACCAACCATTCCCTGTCTTGGGCTTGATCCCCAGACCTCTGAATTTGAGGTCGAACACGCTAACTACTAGGCCACGGGGGCCCAGATAAAATGTTTTTGATGAAGTTGGTATTACTTACAACAAATGTGATTTCACTCAATGGTTTTTCATAGACGTCGGCGTTAGCATTTGGTGCAATACGCAATTTTTCCATTAGACCAATGGGCGTTCAGTATAATTTACAAACGTACATCAACACTTCGTAAATCATTCTGGTACATGTATAACTAAAATCCTTACAAGATCACCCTGATTTAACGGCACGCATGGATTTCGTGGCAACTACAACTTTCATTTCATAAACAAAAAGGGTATAAGATAACACATAACTCAAGAGGCCAAAATGCCCATATCTTTAAATTCTAGTAATTTCATTTTTCAACAAGTTACTGATCGTTTCATGATAACCATTTTAAAGAAATAAAATCAGAAAACATATAGTAATAAAAACAACAGATCTAGATCCTGCATTTGAACAAATCAAATTTTTTCTTCGTTAGTTTTGTTTCATCTTAAATCTTTACAAGTCCACGTGAATAGTCATTTGTCAAACTAACACAACACAGCCACGTATGTCTATAGAAGCACCGGAAATTTCTTAGTTTAATTTCTCATTAAAATAATGTAATACCACAAAAAATGTCAAGTGCATGTATTGAACAAGCCCACGTGTTACTTTCTAGTAGTAAATCTATTTGACCTTTGGGGAAGTGATCTAAGCGATGCATAATTGATTGCGAAAATCATTGAAACAATTCGTTTTCGTCACATTTTTCCCTTAACCACGAGATACTATTTTTACATCTTTTCATCCTATAAATAAGTGAAATTGCACCTTAAAACAGATTCTCAGCCCTGTGGGGTTATTTGTGAAATTCATGGTCAACCCCAAAACCACACACTTTCCCACCAACTATAAGATTTATCAGTTACTAAACTACTGCTGAGTGAAGATGAGATACGAAATCATTTTGATACAGCAGTCTGTCACATCCGGAAGCCATATATTTACATGCATGATCCCTGTCCATTACGTAGCTTTAGCTACACCGGTACAGTGCACGAATAAAGATTTCGGTTTCAGAAATAAAGTTTAATTTATTCGATAAGTATTTTCGATCCGGAACTAGTCCGGAAGATATGTCGGGATGTTGAAGAAATACCTAGACAGTGTCGTGATGAAGTTATCAACACAAATCATGTCTGCACTACGAGTAGTGCACTACAAGATAAGAGTGCAGGAAAGACCAACCAATGTATGGTCATTTACTAGTAACGACTTAACATCGTGATAACACCTACCGTTACACTGGGTGTCGGTTTCAAATGTCCTTTTTTTCAAAGGCTACGTATAATGAAAGATAAAGTTTGCTGTGAAAAGTAGCTTGATAAAAGTGACCCTGTATATAGATCTAGAGTAGCTTTGAGTAATAACTTTAGTATGTAATAATCGATTAACTTTTGAAAGTAGCTTCGCTGATCTGTATGGTATGAAATAGAAAAAACAAATTTCAGTGAAAATATTCTTTGTTTTGAAAATGATTATACAAATCATTAGATGATATGTAGTGGATTTGCTGCAGTCAGATATTTCTGTTTTAGATGATAGAAAATGCCATCATCTGACTCCCTGCGCCTCTTTTTTAATTCTTACAATATTGAGAAAACTCATTAAAATTATGAAAAAAATATCAGCAATACGTCATACCCCGCCATATTAACTTTGTCTATATTCATCGTACCCATTTATACTGGCTTTTTCTATATTATTTCTGTTTGTATAAATATATACCGTGTCAAAATGAGATTAGGGACTTTACTACTATTTGCCGTAAGTGCCAATCACTAGCATATAATGTCGAACCTCATTTACCCGGACGCCAATAATCCGGATGCTTCACCTTCCAGACGAAATTTCCATGGAACAGAATTTTTTATTTGTATTGGTCAGTATAATCCGATTGTTTCAGTAATCCGTACACTTTATTTATCCGGACAATTTGCCTGAGGAACTAAGGTGTCCGGATTAATGAGGCTCCGATGGGTTTGAAGCTCTTTGCCGACAGTTTGTGACACATCCATATGCCAAAAATATCTTCAGTGTAACATTAGAGAAATACAACAATAACAAAAACCAAATATTTATGTTGTAAACATACTGTGTACATGTTTGTTTACATTATTTGAATTTGTCATTCAATTGTAAAATTAGTAAAGAAAGTAAAGAATGGAAATGAATTGCAGTCCCGGAAGCTAGATCCTGCTATACCTGTATTTGATGCCAATATCAATTACTTACCTGTGCTTGTCGACAAGATAGGCGAGAATTTTTTGTTTCGAATTTAACATACTAATTGATGTACTTTGAACATGACGCGTGTGAAGTACATTATAAACCGCATGTCTAACTTTAGATTTCACGTTAACAGGGTCCTTTGTCCATACTAATTTCCACGTAATCAATCTATATCAACAATTACGTAAATCCGGATTTTAATTAGAAATGGATCTACGTCAATGTAAGCACTCGTGGTTTCCTTACAAAATTAAAGAATTAAAGGTTTGGCTTTAAATTGATTTAAGAAAAGAGATAATTGAAAAACGCCTAGAAAATGTAAAATTTAGGTATGAAATAATTTATTAAATCGAAAGTTGCAGACAGAATTTACTTAAGGGTTGATTACAATAGCACAATTGTGATTTTACTTATGAATTATAATTTGATATGTAGCTATCCATTTACAAAAACGTATACCGCCAGTCAAGGTACCACGATAGAATATATTCATTCGGAGAGGGACTGGTTTTTCTGTCCTTCAGAAGAGACAGTAAAAACCGAGATTCAAAGGTGAAGGATTAACTTTGGCACGTTTAGAAATATTTATGACATAAGTTAGAGTACTTAGAATAGATAATTATTCCTGAAGCATGTTTGAACTTAGTTCAGCAACGATATTATGGTAATTATGTTGAGAAAGATGTAATCACAGATACAAAGGTATCAATTGTCAGAAGAATCAGTAGGTATTATGCACATTGGTGAATGTTGCACAAATATGGACCTCTGAAACCCCAGAGGTGGGATCAGGTGTCACGGAACAGTTATCTTCCCCTGCTGTCCGGCCACACCCGCCTCGAGTCCAAAGTCAAATTTAGATACTGTAATAACGAAAACTGAGAATCACCGTCAAAATCGGTACATATAATCAATAACCACAGTAGAACAAGTTACCCAATATCAATACAACAACTACAAATTTTTCCCTGTACCTCCTCTATTGTAACTAATTCTAACGTTCAAATTCAATTGCATTTGATTTCTTGAGACACAGGATAAGGAGGCTGACGTGGCGTAGTGTTTAGCGTGTTCATCCTCAGATCATGAGATCGAGGGATCGCATCTTAAGGATGAGACAGTAAAAACCCGAGGTCCCTTGTAACGGTAGGTTTCGGCAAGTTTAAGAATCCTCCCTGTTCTACGACAGTAGCTAGGTAACGAGTAAGGCAAAATTTGTCTTTCTCCACCGGTACACGGTGGCATCTTCATGTAAGTGAAAGTTTCTTGAGTGGGACATTAAACAACAATAAAACTCAACAATCAAACCATGAATCATACTTTGAAATCGTGTTATGTCAGGCAAAGTTTTTTCCATAATGAAATCAGTTCAAGTTCTATATTTCTTTGATATTTTAGCCATATGAAAAATCTAGGCAGGTTTTGAAAAAGTTATATTATGATGCGTAGGAGCATAGCGTAAGGTTAACGTAAATCATTTCTGCTCAAAGAATACGTCAAGTGCTAGAACCATATTCCCGTATTTCAAAAGGAGCATTCCTTTTCTACGATGTTGTAAAAGGAACACACGCCCTTATTTTTAAGCAAGAATCGAAATTTGCATCTAACAATTGCGTCAGTGAAAGAGAATAAATTACGCAGACTATGTAAGTCATTCGTTTTCTAATTGAATTCTCTGTCATTAAAATGATTGTTGCGATGATTTTCTCTCTTTTCCATTTTTTGTCAAGGTCACGTATACTCTTGTAACAATTTATATGTACATGTATATGTAATTGGACACCAACGGTATCAAGTGACGCAGAGATCTTATTGCAAAACGATTGACCTGGATTCTTGTTCAACTGAAGTAGCTGTTTTGATTATATACTGAAATATACTTGTTATAATATAAATATCTCTACATCCTCTTGATTTCAAATAATTTAAATTCCGGAACAATGACGAACTGTTATGTTTTGATTTTGTTTTCCAATCTTATTGGTACTACGTATACATATATAGGTGTAGCTTTAGTAAAGGGACATATAATTGTCCTACTCCCAGGGAAAATGGAAGTTCTGAGAACAAGTACGCTACAAATATGTTTTTTTACGTTGTGACTAAGGATTCATTACCGATTTATAAAGAATTGTACGTAATTTCTGTTTTGAAGTACACCCTTGATTATTGTTGGTTAACAAAGTGGGGTAACTATGACGTCATGTGAATACCTCTCTCTCCAATTACGTTCATATTTAATTTCTCTTATAAAATCTCTTTTTGTGTCATTAAATTTAAAAAAAGAGGAAATAAGTATTACATATTTGATCGAAAAAACATACATTCGTAATAACTGTTTTAAATGCTTGGTGCTTTACCGACCTTCCAATTTCATATTAATTTTACATCTGTTTCAAGAGCCATCGTAGTCACGTGATTAGTATGTTCACCTTCATATCGTGTTGTCGTTAGTTCAAATCCACGTGACGAAGGCGACTTGCTTTAACTTCAGATGAATTTATATATCCCAAGGTCAAATATCACAGTAGGTGTACTGTTCAATAGCTCTATGTCCCAAGCACAGGCCTGGATTGTAGCCCAGTCAACGCCTTACTGTTTGGTTTTTGTTTGTTTGTTTTATCCTTTACGCCACATTCGATAATCGATCCTACGCTGACAAAAGGTGAGAGACTGGGTGGTTTAAAGCGCAATGCTCTAACAATTCGGCTACGAAGGTCCTATTGTTTAAATACTAACTTCTTAAGTGAAGGTTTTGGTACAAACCCCCAATATAGTTTTGATTTCAAGTATTATACCCATTGATCTAATTGACAAGGGTATGGTAAATTTGGTGATCTTTGACTTAAATGTAAATTTCAGGATCTATTGATAAACATGAACGCGTAATTTCAAATTCTCAAATTTGTAACTTCATCATTGTTTGAGTTGCATATATTGTTTATATCAAGTTTTACCCTGCATCATCTAATGCTGAGCTGAGTAAACAAATAAACAACCATACGCATATTTATGTTTATTAACTTTCCTGTTTACTTTCTGGTCACTGTAATACCGGTAAGTAATTCATCACATATTTCTAATGTATGTTGAATATTTATATTTCAGAGCACCGTTTTTACCCGTTAAAAGCGTCTTTGCACTCAGATCGTGATGTTGTTGGATCGAATGCGGAGGCTGGCTTTCCCGTCTTTCAGATGTCACATTTGGTGTCGGCACGTCCAAGAAGTATCACTGTTAAATGGCCGTAGGTGCTTATGACTCAATGAATTATGTGTGGGACATTAGAAAATAAAAGGACAAAAATGCAACTTTTAACTTTTATTAAAGAAACTTTCCATTTCTGGTTGCAATCTGGTATGAGTAATTTCTTATCATTATGGAAGATCGTCTGTCAGCAAACATTCAAAGGCAGTTTTTATTCCATAACTTTTTAAGTCAATTTGACGCCTACCCGACACTTGTAATTTTGACAAAACCATACTCATATGACTGCAATTATTGTGCGGAATGCAAGAGATCAGTTTTCCTAGAAATAAGCAAACTTGAGCACCGACATATCTAAGAATGTATTTATCCCTAACTTGTTGTCGTTTAACGTTTCAACCGAGAATCTTTCACCCCTATGGTTATGTTACCGATTAACGGTGAACGACTTCAGAGAGATTGTTATCGCGGAAGCATATACTGTGACAGATGAACCTCGGTTATTAAGGTTCCACCCAATCAACCCGCGACTTTCATCTTAAATCCCGAATGTGTCACGAAGAATCAGCTGGGACCGCCGTGGAATAGTGGTTAGCTTTTTCGCCTTCTGAACGTGAGGTCGTGATTTCGAATCGGAGCCGATACAGTTGTCTTTCGGAGGAGATAGTACAAATCGAGGTCCCGTTTCAGAGTAAGACTCCTCCCTGCTCTATGGCCATCGGTGCCAAGCATAAGCAAATTTCATTGCCTTTCACCGACACACAGTGGCGTCTCAATATTAGTGAAATATCCTTGAGTGGGACGATAAATGCCAATACAACCAACGGACCAACGAAGAAGCAGCTGCAAAACCATGACTTACATTTCTGTTAATACAGATTCGAACCTTAATCCTTTGCACATGATTCAAGCAATCATTCAAAGTACTTGGCCACCGTTATTTTAATAGTTCAATACCGCTCTACCTGTTGAGCTATTGAGGAGTATATCAAACTAAATCAGACTATACGCTTGTATACACGGAGTTATTCAAGCGATGTACGTATTTTGATCTTGTTCGCGTTTAATTGTTAACTTTTATTACCAATTTTATCATTCAAATACTTGGCATTTTTTTAGTATTGAAAAAGTAAAATTTGCACTTTAAATATAAGAAGATGGCCTTTTGTCCGATTGATCTTGGATTATGTGCTGTAGATCATGATAAGTCAAGCGTTATAAAGCCATCAGCTTTTGGATGCAATATATAAAGATTAAATTTATAGTTTGATTCATGTTTTAGAAATGTTATGATACATGCGCCAAAAATAGACTGATGTAATAGACAGAGCAAGATAAAGAGAATTGGCCCTCCTTTCTCATCTTTAAAACTGACCACTCGAAAAGCTGAGCTATGGGTGTTCAATATTTAGAAAATCATAGCTCAACGATTACAAAGAATAAAGACTACTTTGAAGAAATTGTTAACCTATTTGCAGACACGAAAAAATTCTAGAAATAATACTTTTATGGAGGTAGACAGTTTGTACATGTTACATTCGTTTCATTCTATCCTTTGCTAACTCTTGATTTTGAAGAAATTAAAAATGCGTATATCTTAAGCAATAATAATAATATGTCCCTGACAATTTGATACGTATTTCCCCCGTTTATGACATAACGTCAGCAAAATCATAGAACTCCATCACACTGTCTAGCCCATTGTCAATCAGAAAATATCTGCTAATTGATTCAATTTCGTATGATAGATAACATTAAAATGTCGATTCGTAGATTCGAACCTCTGACACTACCGGTCGAACTTGCGGCTACCACGCTAGGTACGCAGAACCATGTCCGTCTATTTTATTCCTACGCTGTAATTTGGAATTCCGAGGAAATTGCTTTTGCCTCCATTGTTTAAAGTATAAAACCACATAACACAGCAGCAACCAAGCCCTATCATGATTCTGAAATAATGTGTTACCAGACGAATTCCTCAAGCATTCAGCAATGCAGTACAATATCTGCACCACAAATATCAGCGTTACTGACGAAAGATAAAAAAGACGAGTGTGAGTTAAAAACCAACGGCGATAACATGCACAGATGATTTTCATAATTGGTTTTTATCTGATAAAATATCGCGAGAAATTCGCCTACAATGATAATGTAATACATACACTTTCCTTCATTGAGGAATTCTCGGAATTTCATTCATAAATAATGCGAGACAAGAAAAGATACAATTCCATTCTTCACGGCGATGTATCAAATCAAGATAATAATGCAATGAGAACCCGTCAATCGTTTTCGTTTGAGTCACCATCTTAGGAGAATTTTTTCTGATTTCTTTTGCACTCACGAGTGTTACATTTGAAATTAAAGTATGAATATTACTTTTCTCCTTCAAATTAAGTTAGCTGAACTCGTGCTTGATGGCACGAATCTAAATCTATATAAATATACAACTTTTTAATGCTTTGAGATGGATTTTCTTTTTCTTTTTTTTAAATATTCAAGTCTATTAAGCAGAACATATTTTAGATAAGTATTAATATACCAAAGTTCAATTTATAAACCTTCCATTTTAATATCTCTAAACGAATAAGCTGGCTTTAAATGTTTACATATTTTTAACTTTATATTCAAACGCATTTAAGTATATTGGTTAGATTTATTTCATGGACCATAATGAAAGTTTGGAGAAGCAAAAAAAAAACTTTCCATTGAAGGCTTTAAAAGAATCTCTTCCCTCTATACAACTGATATGGGGTGCACGAATGTTTTATATAAATTATGAACATACAGTATCAAAACAATTTACTACTTACTAAAAATCTGTTGTTTCGAGATTACAAAAAGCAAATTAATTGGTGCGAAATTCGAGAAGCATTACTTTATTTAATGCTTAACGCATGATCTGGTGCCTATTTCTACCATTTGTAGTGCAGCGCGGCTTGTATATACAAGTAAATGTCTCAGTGTTAAAAGTTTATTTATCCCAATTGAAAATTGACCCATAAGAAATAGATTTACGGCGACACGAGATTCACATAATGTATGCCTAACAGTTAGCACCTCAGCTAAAATATTTTAATACCTCTGTTTATGGGCCGAACTCTGTTTAATTTGCCTATTTATTACCATAAGTAATGCATTATTTACCATTCAATGTATGACGGCCTATACCCTAGGTTAATTAAAGGCATAATATTCGTAAGTTGACTTTAATTACTAAATAATAAAACATTTTCGGGACCGAGAACGGACCAGGCCTAGTTCAAGGTCCGCCCGTATCCGTTTCAACAATTTCTTTACATAACATTAGTCAGTTATGTTTATTCTCAAACAAAGTGCTTTATCATCGTTAGGAGCCAGTACCATAAATATTATAGCCATAAAAATTATAATTCATTTTCTATCAAGAGCTTTCATTTTTGATAAATCTGTGTATTTGCACAAAATCTTGAAAGGTGTTGGATTAAAATACCAAACAGTTAAGAGCAGCAATGACATACATTTCATCAATAACAGAATAAACATTAAAAAGTGTCCTGTATGCTAATACTTCAACTCGACATTCCTTTATTGCACAATGTAAATTACTCCACTACTTTGTTTTTAGAGATGAAACCAATACATGAAGCGGAAACTACGGGTTACGCGATGTAATTAGCCACAAATATTTTGAGGTTTCTTGTACGCACAGAAATTTCAAGGTAGCTACTACTTCTATAGCAAGTATAGTTGACAGGACTCGGTAATAATTAAATAAGCCAAAACGGATTATTAAAACGAGAGGTTTACTACCTCACCATGTGTAAACACTTATACACTTTTATCCCTCTTCAACTAGACGTGTGACTTATGCGGTTACACACGAGAATTTCAATGGGCATCCGAGAAGGGAACATTTACAAATAAAATCAATAAGATGCACCTAGAAATATGTGATATTGTGCAAAAAAGTGCAATTTTTACCACGTAAAATGTGAATTGCTACAAGCTCAGATCTTAGTGTCGCATATCTGGCTGAGCGCACACATACAGCCATTTTCCATTTGCTGGGAAAATATCGTGATTTAGATAAGAATGTTTTTCAGAAAATTCTCTGTTTCAGGGAGATCCATGTACCAGTTTTTGTAGGAGTTCAGCTTTAAAAAATCAAAATACATGATTTAAACTTTGATCACTCAATTCAATACGTAAGGACTTTTATACCTTATTTTATGTTTCTATCAGATACGAATTAAAAGAGATGTCTAATTCTATGTTTTCTCTCTCTCTCTCTCTCTCTCTCTCTCTCTCTCTCTCTCTCTCTCTCTCTCTTACTTGGTGACAGATGACTGATATTGGCTAAAAGTAAACATCGTTTTTCTTTTTAAGTTAGCCCATACACAGACAATATACCTAGAAAGAATATGTCACGCCCGTTTTTAATTGTGATGCTTGTTCCGTTGTTGTGTTAAGGCAAAGCTACAAATATTTAAACAACATATTTAAAGGCGATTTCAGGTTTATTTAAGGAACAGTGTGTATATATTGCACATGGTTGTGGTTTATATTTTATTCAGGATGGGACCGTGACTGTTTGATTAAAATTTAATCGCATTTCCGTATGCTTCATTGCACCGTATCATCCCTATATTTAGAATTTTGAAACTTGTAGGTTCAAAAGCCAACACTACGCCCCCGCGTGACTGTCAATGTCTGTGAATGTGATTACTATTTATAGAGGCGGAAATCTTTGAAGTGGTCTTTGTTTAATTCGTTCTATATTATGACATAGTGCATTGCACAGACTTTCATGTGAAAACGATAATGAAAGCGTTGATGTTTAAATACATGCAATTGGCTTCAACTATATTTTTTCAAAGAAAAGCACGACTATGAAATCGCAAATTTGGAATTGGAAATGACTTTAACGTTATCTATAAGGTTAAACCGATTTTGGCTTCTACTTTTATATACGTAATATTCCTTAAACTTGATGGCGGTTTCGATGACACGGTTTGCAAGACGCAAGGTACTATAAAATCGTAAAATTTTGGTACATGTATGTATCTCCTGGTTTATCTCTGATAACTTAACAGGAACACAATCTGATTTGTAAGTCAGAATGGCAGAACAGTATTCAAGATTTTTCCAAACAGAGTCATGCAAAACCAGATAATTCAAACAAAATAAAAACTGAAGAAACGTAACATAAGAAAGTAAGTAAAATCCAAAATGAGAATGAGAACAGGTGCTAGGGAAGGGTCAGTATCTCCTGCTAATAACAACAGCCGTTACATTCATTCATTTGCAGTAGTTGAGAAAAGGGCAAAATATGCCATTATTTACGAAAGATTTTTGATTTTGAAATACTGTAATTCCAGTTTTTTTCGTGAGAATTTAATTTTCGCGTAATTACGCGAGATCATGTACTCGCGAAAATTAAGTTTTTGCTTAATATACTAACCCGACATTAATATGCACCATTTATCATTAACTTTTATACTCAACAGAAACGAGCGTGAAAATAAAGTGTCTCGAATATTTGCGAAGCTACCGATTCGCCTAAATAAAGTTTCGCGAAAATTTCTGGATTTACAGTAGTGAAATTTTGAATTTTTTATGTAAGGCAAAGGAAAATGATAATTATGGTCAAATTGAAGCAAGAAGTATTACTTAATTTTATGGAAGAAAGTTAATGCTTTCAATGTAAAGAAAATTTCCCATGGCTAGTGTTTAGCTCGGTTATTTTTACATAGCTTCGTGTCAGAATAAGATTTAGCACAATGAAGATGATTTTTGTTAGTGCAGAGCATAGCCTATATTTTGAAGCTTTTCAGCTAGATTCGTTGACGTTTCTATATAAATGGTAGGTTTTTAATGGGATGTTAAAGAACAGTAAAATAATATACAAAAATTGGTGATGAATTTTTGTCTCTTTAGCATTTAAACGTATTATGTATTACTGATATTGATATGCATACCGTGAGCGAAGTGTTTCTTAAATATTTTTGTAGACGTATTTATCAAGAACCGCACTCCCAACCCAGTACTCAGAAATCAAGGTCAACGAACGACTTTAATATTAGATTATTTAACTAAATAAATCAAGGTTAAACTTTTTTCTTTTGTTTTTCTGAACACTGAAAATAAAAAAAGTATAAGAATTAATTTTTTTTTTTCGAGAAGTTATAGATGTAATTTATAAACTGCTTTCAAGCATGGCGCATTAATAAACCCGGTTCTTTCAAGATACATTCAATGGAGTACGATTTCAGTTCAGTCATGTAAAGAATCATTGAAAACATTATTTCATTTTTTATGTCATTTTACATAAGTTAACGCAGAAAAAACGGTAGCTTGTTTCAGCATTTTATTTTCATGTGGATAGAATAAATTAGATTAAAAAAAAGAACTTGGAGATAAATTGTTAAAGTCAAATAATATTTCATGCAAATTAACAAATTATGGCAGACGTATAACTAAATTTGCTATCTAATTTCGATAATTGTTCATGTGAGTCAAGCTATTATGAATTAACGTAGTCTTTGGCGAATATAGAAACTTGCAAACTTATAAGTACAATATGAAATATGTTGAATAGTACAAACTATTTCTTTTTGCTTCTGTAATTTTAGACAAGTTTGTGGACAAATATATCTCGTTACGTGCTTTGGTGTTATGTAAGAGACTTACATTAAAATACCTATGTAAATCCACGGATATCCTTATTTATTTTTCCCAGTCAGGGTCATGCCTTCCTTTATGCTTTTCAGGGTTGTATATTGCTCTATTCAGCAAAATACACGTGGAATTTAGATGTTTATTTGAATGGGGATTACCAGATCTGGTTCAAGTAGTGATTATGGTTGTGTATCGTACCCCCCGAGTTTTTTGGAATTCAAAATTTTGTTGATTTTATGCTCAAAACACTTATGTGTACATACTCGAGCTTCAATAGACTCTCTTTTATCGCATACTTTCTTATACGAATTCGTTGTTCATATAAATTACGTATAAGTTAGACCTACAGAAAATCTTACGAAATCAACGTGTCAGTAAATATCGGGATGTTTTTCTCAGTTTTGTATTTATTGGTGGGGGATGTATACCAACGTTAGAAACAGACTTTGAAAATATTGGACATTATTGAAAGTCCTTATTTGTCAATATTTTGTTAAGACAAACTTGTGCCAACAGTGTATGCGGGGGATTTAGCAATAATAATTATGATAATTAGAAATCTGCCAAACAACTCCCGCTGCCGTTGTCTGTTGAAATTGATTTGTTTATTTCACTTTAATACATAACTATATTTATAGCACCTTTCTATTTATATAAGCATTCTAGATAGGCGAGAGGATGCTAAAATTTGAAAACAAGGAGTTTTACATAAATTTAATTGTTTACCAATCAAAATTTCTCTCAATGGTTTATCACACATTTACTTTTCTAAATACAGAATTCGGATGGTCTTTGATAGGTGTAAGACAATGTACTAATTAGCAGTTTACATACAAGCCAACGCGGAGAATAGTCCAATTCCTCCGGGTGAATAAATAATGAAAGTAAGATAAAAAAAAAATACTTATACCGTTTTGAAAACTAATACAGAGAGGGCATGGAGAACTAAGAAAGTCAAATAGAATGAAAGACTTTGAAAATATTGGACATATTTTGTTAAGACAAACTTGTACCAACAGTGTATGCGGGGAATTTAGCAATAATAATTATGATAATTAGAAATCTGCCAAACAACTCCCGCTGCCGTTGTCTGTTGAAATTGATTTGTTTATTTCACTTTAATACACACCTATATTTATAACACCTTTTTATTTATATAAGCATTCTAGATAGGCGAGAGGATGCTAAAATTGGAAAACAAGGGGTTTTACATAAATTTAATTGTTTACCAATCAAAATTTCTCTCAGTGGTTTATCACACATTTAATTTTCTAAATACAGAATTCGGATAGTCTTTGACAGGTGTAAAATAATGTACTAATTAGCAGTTTACATACAAGCCAACGCGGGGAATAGTCAAATTCCTCCGCGTGAATAAATAATGAAAGTAAGATAAAAAAATACTTATACCGTTTTGAAAACTAATACAGAGAGGGCATGGAGAACTAAGAAAGTCAAATAGAATGAAAGGTACAGATCATGTCCATACACAATATCTATGAAAGTGGACCCTGAAAAAGGAAAGAGATAATGTGCCCAGGAAAACTCAGCGTTTCTTGCTTGCTAGAAACTCCCGTCACACCAGTTAGTTGTCAAATAAGGTAAATTGCACACAATAATGGAGTAATAATATTCCATGAATTGAAAGGTGAAAATGAGTTTCCTGGCCTAATAGCATGTATCATACTAGAAGGTGACAATGGGTTTAGGTTTTAAGGTCACACCAGAGTAGTTCGAGACATTTCCTTCCAAGCCAGATAACAATTGCTTTCCGTGTCTTAACTGCGTTTGCTGTGACCTGGAATCGAACCCGCACGCAAACCCAAAAATACCGGAGATGCAAGTTGAACCGGAAAATCGTTTTTATCTCACGATTAGAAAAATACTCCGAAGGAATTATTCCAACTGGTCTAGAATTACAATTCAGGACTTGGATAGTTGACGTAAGTTATATTTTTTCTTAAACAAGGATTTTGATTGAATGCATGGTAGGTATCTTACAGGAGACCAACCAATAAAAATCTTTGTATTAATCGGTTTCTTCTCAAAGACATCAAAAGAACGTCAAGACTCAATCAAACTGCGACTACATGCATGGACAGGAACTGTATATGTAGAAAACATTGCTCGCTGCGCTTTTAGTTAAAATCTAAACTCGGCTATTACTTGGTTAGGATACACGACAATTGTAAAATTCATCTTCATGGTAATAAAGTGAAAAAGAAATCAAAAGTTACTACAAAATTATTGAGTATAACTAATTCTATATCTCGCTGTGTATTACAGCATCCTGTCTGGGGCCTCCGTGGCCGAGTGGTTAGCTTGTTCGACTTCGAGCCGAGGGGTCATGGGTTCGATTACCGCAGTCGCCACTCTGCGGTTGGCCGTCCCTGTCTTTCGGATGAGACAGTAAAAACCGAGGTCCCGTGTCACAGTAGGTGTTGGCACGTTAAAGAACCCTCCCTGCTCTACGGTCAGCAGTGCCGATCACAGGCAAAATTTGTCGCCCTTCNNGCCGAGGGGTCCAGGGTTCGATTTCCGCAGCGCAACTCCGCGGTTGGCCATCCCTGTCTTTCGGATGAGACAGTAAAACCGAGGTCCCGTGTCACAGTAGGTGTTGGCACGTTAAAGAACCCTCCCTGCTCTACGGTCAGCAGTGCCGATCACAGGCAAAATTTGTCGCCCTTCACCGGCACACGATGACGTCTCCATATGAGTGAAATATTCTTGAGTTGGACGTTAAACAACAACGCAACAACAACAACAAACAACTGCGACTACATGCATAGACAGGAACTGTATATGTAGAAAACATTACTCGCTGCGATTCTAGTTAAAATCTAAACTCGGCTATTACTGGGTTAGGATACACGACAACTGTAGAATGGAATTCATCTTCATGGTAATAAAGTGAAAAAGAAATCAAAAGGTACTACAAAAATATTGAGTATAACTAATTCTATATCTCGCTTTGTATTACAGCTTCCTGTCTCATCGGATGCTATTTAGCTAACGTTGTGCACACCAACAATAAATCGGTTGATGCGGCATGTAAGAGAGATGCTTATTATGAACAGCACTCTGATTAAATTAATGAAAAACTTGTTGTTTCCGTAAGTCCTTTGATAAAATTGTATAACTCCAATCTGCAACAACTGTTAACCAATGTACAGGAATTATAGTGTAAATACTTTAGCCCAGGCTTGATGTTTAAGGCTATCTCAATTAACAACAAGTCAGAATGGAAGCCTAAAAACAGATCACACAATTTTATTATTTGGCCAACGCAACGCTAGAAATAGACCAACATGGTAATAGTGATTTACTAGTAGTAGTAGTAGCAGTAGTATTAGTAGTAGTAGTAGTAGTAGTAGTAGTAGTAGTAGCAGCTGCAGTAGTAGTAGTAGTAGTAGTAGTAGTAGTTGTAGTAGTAGTAGTATTAGTAGCAGCAGCAGCAGTAGTAGTAGTAGCAGTAGTAGTAGTAGTAGTAGTAGTAGTAGTAGTAGTAGCAGCAGCAGCAGCAGCAGTAGTAGTAGTAGTAGTAGTAGTAGTAGTAGTAGCAGCAGCAGCAGCAGCAGTAGTAGTAGTAGTAGTAGTAGTAGTAGTAGCAGTAGTAGTAGTAGTAGTAGTAGCAGCAGCAGCAGCAGCAGTAGTAGTAGTAGTAGCAGCAGCAGTAGTAGTAGAAAAAGTAGTAGTAGTGGTAGCAGCAGCAGCAGCAGTATTATTATTAGTAGTAGTAGTAGTAGTAGTAGTAGTAGAAAAAGTATTAGTATTAGAAGTATTAATAGTGTAAGTATTAGTAGTAGTAGTAGTAGTAGTAGTACCGAACGTTTTGGAAAGTAGCTGTTGCTTCAAATGTTTACAATGTTGTGCTTCTTTACTTAATGAGGCGCAAACGGCACAGTGTATTTGGCCGGATTTTGTAACCTAGCCTAAATTTTTATTAATTATTACATCTTCTAACATAGGTTTACAAATAATCGAATATTTTTAATTTTCAATCCCACTCTTACCTTGCTCTTACTCTGAAAAAATGATAGTCACCTCATTTAAACGTAAAGAACGTTTGCGAACAAAGACTTTTTTCAATTAATTGAATCTACCAGTAAACTTAACCTTGATCGTATTTTGTTTTTTTGTTTGTTTTTTTTTTTTTTTTTTTTTTTTTGTTTTTTGCAAATATCTAGTAATCCATATCTGTAGAGTAGGTGTAAACCGAAGCACAAAATCTAGCCTTTAAATGATGGTTTATTTAATGTCCGTTTTCTAGCTCAAGGCCGGGGACAACTTACATGAGCTACTTCGTGTCCTTGAAATTTACAGGACCTCATATTACATGACAAAGTATGAAACACAGAACCAATATAAATAGAGTATTGTTAGGAAAACATGCATCTATATATATACGAAAATTACACAATGTGTACCCATACAGTAAAATATGCAATAGAGAACAAGTAAACATGCATCAAAGGAAGGGTATAAAACCAGCATAGATTCAGCACAGTAACAAAAGAAGATTTGAACTGCGATGGGAATCGAGCAGTGAACAAAAAAACCGAATAAGCAAGCTACCACAAGACAACACTTTACGAAGTAGTAATAATATAGGAAAGTCAAAAGAACAAAACAACGTCGGATACATTAAGGTAAGAAGCAAAAAACTACGTATGCAACAAAATAAGAAGCACAAAACCTCTGTGGATACATTAAAGAAATACAGATCTAGGTAAACGCCTAAATAAGCATAAAACCTCGGATACATTAAAGGAAGAAATACAGATATATAT
>JACSZP010001495.1:0-12102 GCA_016161895.1 Pinna nobilis
AAGACAAATTTGTGTTTTTACATGCAGTATTTCAATATATACACTTAAAATTATTAAAGTATATATTTTGTCATATAAAACTGATTATGCCGGATAATATGTAAGCACACAAGTTTCATCTTACTACAAGAAATGTCACAAAAATCATAAAGAATTTTATTTTTGTCTTTACCGTTACTTGCGAAGTTAAATGAAAATGGCCCATATACATTTATGGATAAATGAAGAATAATAATGATTTATAACAGCCTAAATATGAGTCATATAGAATAAATAAGTGTTAATTATGTGTACATTCGACTTGTTATTTTACAAAAAAAAATAGGATAAATAATAAATGTGCCCCGACTAACTGCTTAGATTGTAAGCCATTCATGAATATTTCACAGGCTTTTGCTGCCGATACATGACATGCACGTCGGTAAGATTTCATTGATAAAATTGTCCACCACCATGCACCTGAGAAAATCGATTTTGGAGTTTGCTTGCTCTCTCTCTCTCTCTCTCTCTCTCTCATACAAATACACTCAAGCTACATATATAGAATAATTTATTTCAGGCTGCAAAACTACAATGTAAAACCTTGAAATAATTTGAAACTCGGACTATCAAGAGACTAGATTCCCAGCGAGACCCCCCCCTGTCTCTCTCTCTCTCTCTCTCAGAAATATACACACCTTAACAAATAGTTAAAGGTTGCTATACTAGAGAGTAAATTGGCTTGAATTTAAGGATTGAAACTGGATTTGTCATCATTTTAGATTTAAAAAGTTGTACTGAAATCAACAAGAAAATTGCAATTATTATTATTTTTCGGGATTTTGCTGGCGATACGAGACATTTTCAATCGTAAGATTTCGTTGACACGTAACCCCAAGGGACATGCACTGCATAATTCAAATACATCACATCTTTCTGGTGGCACCTGTCGTTTAGTTGAATTTCAGGAAAATGGTGCTAGAAATTGTATGCAAACACATACACATAGTTATTTATTCAGTTGACAGTTAAAATCTATCATCGAGTTTTCCGTAAATTTGCTTACAATTTAGATTCAATTAAATCAGTTAACTTAATTTCTTATCTACTGCCCATGGCTTTCAAATTTGGAAAAATAGCAAGTCGTATGCGTAATTCTATAAATCTGTAGCAAAACCGTTCATTTTTTTTTTGATTTTTGTAAACTGAGGTATGACAATCCCAAATAGGGTCAATAGGTGGATCTAGATTTTTTTCAAATGGGGGAGAGGATGAAGACTTCGAGGTTGGTTTATTATTTTTTTTAGGGGCCTCCGTGGCCAAGTGGTTAGCGTGTTTGACTTTGAGCCGAGGGGTCCGGGGTTCGATTCCCATGGCGCCACACCGCGGTTGGCCGTCCCTGTCTTTCGGATGAGACAGTAAAAAACCGAGGTCCCATGTCACAGTAGGTGTTGGCACATTAAAGAACCCGGCCGGCAGTGCCGAGCACAGGCAAAATTTGTCGTCCTTCACCGGCACACGGTGACGTCTTCATATGAGTGAAATATTCTTGAGTGGGACGTTAAACAACAACAACAAAGATATTTTTAAAGTGTATTGCCCACCCCACCCCTAAAATTAGAAGAGGGGTTCTTTGTGTACATTTCCTCCAAGAAATTTATTTGTTTTCCTTGCATAAGATCGTATAGACCGTGCCTATTCCTACGTTTTCACTTAAAGTGAACATAAACATATGTCTAGAGACTGTTTAGATTCAAACAAATTACAGGCATGAAGACTGGTAAGCAAAGTGATCGATATATCTAACGTCGCACTCCACTGAAAAATCTATATCACGTTAGAGACATCACCATACACAAGTGAAGGGCTACACATTTGACCTATACCCGACACTCATGACCTTTCAATAGTAAGGTTCTCTGCGGCAACCTACATGTAGTTTGAGAGGGGGTCTCGGATTTTATTGTCTCATACCAAAGAGAAGGCCGCATAATTTAGTAATAACATCTGGATCATTGTCTTTAGTAGTGTAATTTTCTTTAACCGGAAGATTGAAGTTTTTAACGAGAGGCAGTCGGGAGGACAGCACTGAGAAAGGCGATACACCAGTCTGGTCCGGCGAGATCACATGTGTCACATTTAAACGGGAGAACTTTTGTAAAGTTGTTATTATTGTATACTTAGTTTCGGAATGATGTGTTCGAATGTAGTTTCCAAACTTTACAATGAATTTATTGATCTGGTGACGTTAAAGTTATTTTAAAGTATAATCTATGTTAGAATTCATATCTGTTACTGAGGGGGAATTTGCATTTGTTTATTATTGGCGACATGCTTGAATCTGGATCTCAACCAACACAACTTACATGTATATTAACATGTGCATTAACTTTTTAGTCATAGTGATGATGTTGAGTCTGAATGAATTATTAAACTTTTAGACCTGCTACATTTTGCAACACAAAACATGCTGGCAATACTGAAAAAAGAAGAAGATTAGAGAACAAAGAATTAACGAGGGAAAAAGTTCTTTCAGCAGGGACATAGGCTTATATAACGTCTATGCATATGTGATATATATGTCCTTGTTAAGAAACACTTTTTATACAATTTTATATAATGAAAACACTCTGTTTAAAATGAAAACAGGTCTTCTTGCCCATCCGACCTTGAGGTGCATGCACCAATTGACTTTCTTGTTAATATTGTAGTGCAATCAATGAATCATCTTTAAGTCGACCATCACTGAAATGTAATACAATGTATGGTAAACCTCCTAATGATTATCTCTCATGGAAACAGGATAGAACATGTGGTAAAAAATCATCACTCATGTGGATATAGACCTCTACATAATCAAAGTACTGAAAAGTACTGAGAGCTGGGCTCATTTTAAGAGCATCGAGCAGTGACTGTTCAACTTAAAACAATATTACAATGAGCTGCATGTCATTTACAGTCTAACCTGCCCTAGCGACCACCTATATAGCGACTTCCTGCTCATAACGACCAGATTCCGACTGCCCCTTGAAAATACTACAGTTGAATCTCGAAAACTCGAAGTGCTAAGGACCGCTTATAAACTTTGAGTTTTTGAGACTTCGAGTTTTCAAAAATACTATATCTCTGAGGCAGAACGCTATTCACCCCCTTTTCCATACACTACTCTTATAACGCATCCATTTGGTATAAATTCTTAAATAATTTAACATTGTCGTCATCTTAATTGCTAAATAAATAGCCGGTAATCAAAATGTCTTCCGAAAAATTGGCATTTCAAAAGAATGAAATGATATTTCATAGGTATTTTAAGCTTTGGACTGTGAGATTTATTCGAGAGATCGAAAATTTCGATGACAACATTCGAAAGACCGAGAGTTAATTTCGTTTATTTATTAAGAGAAAAATCGAGACCGTAGCTTTACTTCGAGAGATTAAGAACTTCGAGAGAACGACGTTCGTTTCACTGTATATTGCGACCCCCTGTCTAACGCGACCTGCAACCATAGTATTTCGTTCGCTGGTAGTCGTCTTACTTCGTATAGCAGCTGTTTTGTAGGGAGGTAACTCTAACTTATTTTTAAATCTCGCACAACACTGGGAGCGAGTTTTAATCTTGTGCGATACTGGGAACAAGACAATAAACATGGAGTCATCCATGATGTTTTGACAAGCACGGCACGTGTACACATGTCAATTAACGCCCTGGTTGTAACTAGACACAAAGACAGTCATTCGGATTAGATTGTTTTTACAAACCAAAACCAGTCGGTGCTAACTGATTGATGATTAGAAGCTATTGTACACTGAAGCTAACATTTGCTGTCTGACTCGGTGACAAAATTTTGTAAATTTGTTTACATGTTAATGTTTCCTGAACACGTTTTGAAAAGACAAGTTTCCAAATAGCAACCCATAATTATCACTGATTGATTGGTATAATGTTTTGCCAACCAGATAAGTATTAGGTGTTTATTTTTTCATTAAGGATATATGGAAAACAAACAGAAATTTGTAATTAAAGCAAAGAAATGACAGTGGATTTGAAGTTCAAATTCATACATGCGTATGCAGGTCAATGATGGACTGTAATTAATGTTTGTGACTCTGCGAGTGATTACTTAAGTGTAATGCCTAATTAAAGAAATTAAACATAAAATTTTTATTGTTATTGTCAATCATTTTAACAATTATTCTATCCTATTTGTGTGAAATAATTTAGAAATACAGCAACCAAGTGAAGTGTCACATCTCATCAGGAAAGATACTTGGAAATTATGTGTTATCTCCCTCGGATGTCAGTTTGGATCTGAAGTGACCCCTTATATAAAGACAACCTGTCTATAAAGACTGTTTTTATACTTCCCCCTGAACGGTCTTTATGTACAAGTTTTACTGTATACACAGATATTTAATCAGAAAATGCAAAAAAATACCGCATCTCAAATTTTACCTATTAAAAAAAAATGTTATCCCCCTATCCCTCTGACATTAATTTCCACTGCTTTATGCTTACATACTCATAAATGCACCTGAATTTCAGAGAGAGAGAGAGACACACACACACACTTTGGGTTAATCATAAAATTGCTTATTTAAACCCTTTAAGTAATGAGAAGAAAATATTTTGTAGATAGATCCTGTTCAATTAGCACAGCTTGAATCAATAATGACAAGACAAAGGGGATGTAAGAGTTCCAGATTTTCAATGAGAATTACATGTATTACTTAACAAAGGACTTCTTCCTCCAAATGTTATGTTTAAAGCAATGATACTATTTCCAAAACATAAATGTATTAATTGATTGACATATATCCCTCTCGATGTTCCCTAGCCTTTTAATCATTTTCAAGATTATTTGATTGTCCATCTTTTTGTTTTGAAACTGTCCCCAATCATTGACTGTTGTGTGTATTGATTTACCCCAAGCTGAAATGACACAACTAAAGGAGATCTTATATGGGATGATGGATCAAGATACCACATTACATTGATTACATAAGCAAGTCTTTGTTTGACTTTGTTCTGAAATTGTTGGATGAGAAAACTAAACTGTTTTCAGAGTATTATACACAATTTCAAAATTGTCACGATTCTCTAACAGGAAGTTATCAATATTCATACATGCTGAGACATCTGAACTCTGTTTATGGTAAATGTTAAAAGGGGATATCACAAGAGACGATTTGAAAGTATTAGTTGCATACATATAAAGAAATCTCAGAAAATGATAATTTTTTAAAAACACAACCTTATTTTTTTTTAACTCAAGTTGCTTTTATTTTTGTTTATTTTGCATATGTATTGTCTTCAAAACGATTTAGAGTATGTACTACTACTCTTTTACATGGAAATTTATTTTGACGGTGTTGCAGTCAACACAGGCTCAAATAATACAACTTTAAAAAATCTTCTTCTCTGAAAGTACAAGGCCATATCTGCTGATTTCTGAAATATAGCATCCTTTTTGTATGTGGATTCAAGTTTGTTCAAGAGAATTTCCTGGGGTAATCTTTGCCCCCGCCCTGGAGTCAAACATTTTACATAGGGTTACTACAGGATTTCACATTTTAGGCTTAATTCTTCTCAGGAACCAGTGGGTCAATATCAATCAAATTCATTACTCAAGTGACTGTCAAGGCCCTTTGGGCCTCTTGTTTTGTAAGCATAATTTACAATTGTTATGCTCCTGCTTTTTCCATCCATCCGTCCTTCTGTCCGGAGCCATATCTCCTAAACCCTTTCCTGTATTTAGGTCATAATTGCATTGTACAAAATATAATCCCCATGACCCTGGCTTGTGACCCACCTTATTGTCTCATGGTCAAAGGTCAAGGTCATTTTGCACTTACGAATTTATATTTTATTTTGTGAGTATCTCCTTCCAGTATTGAGTGACTGGGATCATAATTCACACACATGTTACTCATAACAAACAGGTGTTCACTGACATTGATCCCAGTTCAAAGGTCAAGTCATTCTCAAATTTTAAGTTTGATTCAATTAAAGTTAGCCCCGAGAGCATACATCAGTTTACTGATTGCCTTGTTAGTTTTGTTATGCATTGCAGCTTCTATGGGTAGTTTGTTCTTTTATACTGCTTAAAGTGACAATAATATTTGATTTAGTTTTGTATTGACATCTCTCCATTAAGTGTCATTTCACATACCAAATACATGTATCTATGATATGAAGGCTGATTGATATGTTGTGAGCCTTACAGTGAAGGATTTGAATTTTGTCTTACATATTGTATCATTTTTCAACATAATCCCTTTCAGTATCTACACACTTTAGTCAGTGGTGTTTAAGGGCCTCAATGCCACTTTTATACACTTTAACACCTTTTCTCGGCAGTTTAGAAAATCATCCACTACATGTATGGGATTGTCATTGGACTGGAAGTGTGTACCTGAAATAGCTGTTTCAGTTTTGGGAATAGATGGAAGTTTGATTGAGTGAGATCAGGCAAGTAAGGTGATGCTCAATAAATCTAAAGCCACAATTGGGAATGTCAGCCATGGCAATGACAGACTTGTGAACTGAAGTATTGCCCTGATGGAACAACACACCTTTCAAATGAGCTTTCTGCAGCCTTTAAGTATAATAATTTTCCTGTAACTGCGTCAGAAACTAACTGCGTCAACTAATTACATACACTCGTGAGAACTAAAAATACAATTATTCCAGTGCCGGGACTACTTCCCTGGACCCCCTCTGCGAATTACTTAAAAAAAAACCACTCACTTGGGCTAAATGTAGGAATAAAATTGATATTACATCCGATCTTGTTATCATTTGCAGAACTTGAGAGTATGTAAGGGCTATTGCCCCTGGGTCCCCTCCATAGATTAAGAAAGACTAGCATGATTTAAAAGCACAGTTGAGTTTATACTTCTGATTTGGTTATTGAGATGTTTGAACTCACCTACAGGGGCTATGCCCTTGAACACCCTCTCCCAACTTATGAAAGACTCGTGCAGGCCGCTGGATTTTAGTGTCCTTCGGATTAGATAATAAAAACTGAGTTCCCATGTCACAGTAGGTAACAGCATGTTAAAAATCCTTAGTATTCAGGAGCCGCAGACCATACATCAAATGTGTAGCCCTTCACCTGCATGTAGTAATATCTCCATATGAGGGACAAATTCTTCAGTGGGACGTTCAACAAAAATACAACAACATCTTAACTATTTGACCCTTTAAAAAGTATACTTGTGGTCAATTAATTGCCTATTAAAAATGGTGTTCCCTGTACAGGCGAAGGGAGGGGGTGGGTTTAAGTGTGAATAGTTTTAATTTTGTATGGTTATATAAGGCTGTGTTATTATTTTACTTCACCTAGAAAATTCATGCAGTTTAGACTTTTTAAATTTGTTTGTTTGTCTTCTGCTTTGGTCGTGTTAGGAGAAGGTGGCGATGAAAAGTACACTGTTAATTGAATCCTGATGCTGTATATTAGAAGAAATCCAATCCTCTATGTCACAAAGTACCAGAAGTTTCAGAGTTTGAAATCAAGCGAAATCCACAAATAATAGACATTCAAAGGCTGATTTGAGGAACATGAAGATGCAGATTCTTATAAACTGAGCTGATGTTGTCATACTCTGTCGATTACAATATTTTTTTGTGAAAGATTATAGAAAAATTCAAAATTCATTTCAGATTCTTTAGCCTACTTTCTGTACAAGGGCCTGGGTATAAGTAACAACATAGATTGACTTGCAGTCGATAAACAAGTTATCAAAAAAAAAAGTCAATTAAACTATCTGGTGGAATATTGAAGTTGAATGCGTATTACTGTTTTATTTGTAGTCTTACTTGTTATTCTGATTTCGCTTTTTTGAAACGCAAGTGTACACCCTAGGACCCCTAATCTGTCTTAAAAAAGGATTTGTGTGGACTGAAAATATAATTTATTTAACCACAAAAGTGTGTAATTAAAAGGCCGGCAAGACCTTTCATCAGACAGACCCCACTCACTTAATTGTTTTGCGTCCTCCATTTAACATACTTCCGCATTTGCCCTTGAGTGTATAATGCAGGGACAATTTTCATGAAGAAAATATATTGTGAAGATGAAGCTCAGTCTGTTAAAGAATTGATGCATGAAAAGTAATTTAAACAGAAAGTGATGGAAATTAAGAGAAAACAAGAGGCCCAGATGGGCCTATAACGCTCACCTGAGTAATACCAGCATAAACAGGAATTAAAGATATTAGCTGAAAAGTCACAAATGCATTAAGTTTTTCATTCTATGCAGCCCTTCTAAAGAAGAAGTTACTCAAAGGAGGGAACCCTTCTGGACCTATTTGACCCCTCCCCATGTCCATCCCTGGGTGGATCCAACCGAAAAACAATAACATGTGAAGGTGACTATGAGTACTTCAATCCTGCCAATTTTCATCAAAATCCCTGCCGAGTGGTTTAGAAACAGAAGCCATAAATGTGGAAAAAAACACTCCCCACCCTCATTTTTTGAAGTTAAAAATATTCATTAAAATTTCAAAAATTGAATTTCAGTATTTTTTTCTCAAGAAAGAATTTGTATATCTTGATCTAATAACATGTAAAGCATTCTATAAAGCCAACTGATGAAATCAGAGTCAACCTTTGATAACATTGGCTGAAAATGTCAAAAAATGACAGTCCAAAAAAATGTCAAAAACGCGTCAAAAATTTGATTTCCGAATGGAACCAAAAACAACAACACTTCTTTACACATCATTCTAGATCACTCAGATGCATTCAGTTTTTCATTCTATTTAGCCCTTCTGAAGAAGAAGTTTCTCAAAGGAGGGTACCCATCTTGACCTATTTGGCCCCGCCCCTTTTCCACCCCTGGGTGGATCCAACCGAAAAACAACAACACTTGTAGGGGACCATGAGTACTTCAACCCTGCCAAGTTTCATCAAAATCCCTGCAGTGGTTCAGATAAGAAGTCGAAAATGTGAAAAGTTCATGGATGGACGACGGNNTTCTTCTCAAGGTTTTTTCAACAAATTTTGCCAGGGATGAATATTAAGTATAGACTTAAGTTTTTTCAAACCATTCCCCTGGGTCCAAAAACAGCCAACTGTAAGCCAAAAGGTTCAAATGTTGCATCTTTTAAAAATCTTTTTCTCTGAAAATACAAGGCCAGATAAGCTGATTTCTGAAGCATAGCATCCTTTTGAGCTGTAGATTCAGGTTTTATCAAGAGAAGGTCCTGGGGTCATTTTTGGCCTTGCCCAGGGGTTAATCATTTCCTTCAGGGTTACTATATGATTTCATACTTCAGGCTTCATCTCAAGAACCAGTGGGCCAATTTCAACCAAATGTATTACACCTGTGACTGTTAAGGCCCCTTGGGCCTCTTGTTTGAACTCAAGTCATTTCCGAACATCGTTAGTGGTACAGTACAGAAAGTCTTAACCTTGACACACGGAATGATGCATAACCGGAGTGATTGAACCGAAAAGCCATCACGAAACAAAAAACGTTAAACACAAACCGATTTTCTATAAATGTGAACTGTCACAATGGCACGAAAAGCTATTTTGGCACGATTTAAAACGCTCCATCTATACAATTTAATTGATGAGGCGATGGAATAATGAAAGATATTTAATTGAGTTTGGTCTAAACAATCGTGGTGCAACAGTCGTCACTAACCTGTGTGAATGATTGCTTCCAACCACACACTCCCTGTCTGCTGGTGTTAAATCATGAAGCTCCTGGAGTTTACACTGAATTCCAACTGTTAATTAACGTTTGAATTTAAACAATACACTTTAGATTTTATTTTAGTAGGCCATAAATTTAAATGCCTTCCATTCGAAGTGAAATATATCCACACACTCATTATGCCTAAGAACTCTTCAGTCACCAAGATCCAAAAGGGAACCAAGTTCTGCCGCAAATTCGTAAAATTCTTAGTGGCAAAACGAATTGATTTGTACATGTGTACCAGTCATGTGCAAGAATACATTTACTAGACAACTCCAGGAAAATTCAATTTTTTGAAACTGGTCAATGTGTCACAGCTTTACAACATCGCTTTTATCAGTGGACATCATACATATCAGCCAATGCACCATCAGCTCGCCTCGTGCCAAATACAAATAATAATAAAAATAAAAGAATGGCTTCTGACAAGTTCTGTTTGTTCAGTGATCGGCGTACCCATTGAAATGAGAAAAAAAACATAGTATCTTTTGATATTTAGGCTGAATCAGTGAGGCTGTTTCTTGTGAGAATGTAGCAACGGATGATTCTCTTTGATGGTGAAAGTTTCAGCACAAATGTTCATAAAACAACAGACAATTTTTTCTCATTCGGGTTCGGTGTACTCATATATTTGAACTTCCGGATGTTGTAATTCACCTCGTGCTAAACTGGCCTACATGTGTACTTCTAGGCCTAATGACCTGATCTTGCAAATGGATTATATGATGGAGCAAAGACACAATACCAATTGGTCATGGAGCAAGTACACGGATAATTGCATGGAACGGAGCAAAACGGAACGTTTTATATTGAAGCGGTAGGCTGAAAATTGGCACCAACTGTGAAGCAGTTTGAAACGAATCACGATCATAAACCTGAACTGATATTTTTTTCACGATTCACCATAATGGAATGCTAAAACGTGTGTCAAGGTTAACACTAGCTGTACTGTATTTAGTGAAAATGACGTTTGTTCATAAACATATGGCACAATGCTGTAGTTGAACTTTTTGTTTAATTAAACAAAATGCTGATTATTACAGTGAATAGTACTAAGGCATTGACAGAAATAAAGTTTACTGCGACAATATTTGTGTGTTAGAGAGTTTGAGATGGGTTAAAATCACAGTGGGCTAAAACAATCATTCAAACATTCTACAAGTAAGGAAATAGTCTTGGGAATTCAGATTTATCAGCAACAGTTTGTCAAAGTAATGCTCACAGTTTGTGATGCAAATTATGCAAACCTCCTGACTTTTTGGGATGTAACTTCAAACACCATTTACGTCACAGTTAGTAAATGTACGATAAGGTCCCTTTTCCCATGGGCTGACCCATATCATTAAATAAATTCTTTCTTATGTGTACATATAGATATATTTCTAAGTCACCTGAGTGAAATCAGGTGACCTATTGTAATTGATTCCTGTCTGTTGTTGTGTGTCATCCTTTGTGCTTAAACTTTTAACTTTTTTTGCTTCTTCTCTGAAACCAATTTCCAACCAATTTTGCCAGGGGTCAACAATGAGTGATGCAGACTCCAATTTGTTGAAACCATCCCCCTGGGTCCAAAAATGGCCCTGTCCAATTGCTAAAAAAGGTTCAAAATTTGTATCTTTAAAAAGTCTTCTCTGAAACAGGAGGCCAAATAATCTGATTTCTAGAATATAGCATCCTTTTGAGGTGTAGATTTAAGTTTGTTCAAGAAAAGGCCCTTGGTCATTTTTGGTCCCACCCTCCGGGTTAACCATTTTGCATAGGTTTACAACAGGATTTCACATCTTAGGCTTCTTCTCAAGAACCAGTGGGGCAATTTTAACCAATTTTGCTATGGATCAACATTGGGTGATGAAGACTCGTTTGTTCAAACCACCCCCTGGGTCCAAAAATTGCCTGCCCTAGGGCCAAAAAGGTTCAAATTTTGCAACGTTAAAAAATCTTCTTCTTTGAAAGTACAAGGCCATATAATCTGATTTCTGAAATATAGCATCCTTTTTGGGTGTAAGGTCAAGGTTGTTTATTTGAAGACTCTTGGGTCATTTTTGAACCTGCCCTGGTGGTAATCATTTCCCAAAGGGTTACTATAGGATTTCTCATTTTAGGCCTTTTCAATGGGAATTAATTAGGAAGCAGTGGTCAGTTCGAAATTCATTACTCAGGTGACCTTTAAGGCCCCTGGGACCTATTGTAAGATGAGATTTGGCTTGTAGTTGAATATATTACCTCATATCGGTACTAATTTTTTTCTACTTTTTCAGGAGGGGATTATCACAAGTGCCACTGCATGACCCGTTTGCTGCTCTGGAGCAAACTACGAGTAATCTACCACAAGAGTTTCTGGGACCTGTAAATGAAGCTCTAACAAGGTAATTATGTCCCCCAAACGAAGTGGGGGACATATTGTGTTTGCTCC
>JACSZP010001500.1:0-10664 GCA_016161895.1 Pinna nobilis
CCTTTTCCACCCCTGGGCGGATCCAACCGAAAAACAACAACACTTGTAGGGGACCATGAGTACTTCAACCCTACCAAGTTTCATCAAAATCCCTGCAGTGGTTCTGAAGAAGAAGTCGAAAATGTGAAAAGTTTACGGACGGACGGACGGACGGACGGACGACGGACGGTGCGCTATGACTATAGCTCACTTGAGCCTTCGGCTCAGGTGAGCTAAAAAGGAAATAAAAAATAACTATAAATAATAAAAATAAGGTTTCATTTTGAGGGATTAGACAGTCCGAAGATATAATCTGATCTCAAAAGTTTATTGATTTTATTTTCTCAAGACTCGATCATCAATTTATAAAAGAATTTGTGTGCAGGGAACGGGTGTTGCATCTTTTTATGCACCAAATTATAAAAAAGTACACGACCTTTATGAATCTATCAAAAAAAAAAAAAAAAAAAAAAAAAAAGCGATCCCGATGACTTCTGCATATAACAATCAAATTTCAATCGTCAGAAATTGATGGTAGGTCTACAGTCGTTAACGTGAGTAAATACGCGAGGTTTAACAGGGTATACATGTGTATAACATTTGACCTTTCAATGGGGTCTCATTATATCTTCCCGCAATACAAAATTGGGAAGGGTCTCACCAAAATAAATATTTCATCAGATTTTTAATCGATGTAAGCCTACAACCAAATACATTTTGTTTCTTGATATGCATTTGAATTGAAGTAACTTCACGAGTTTCCGCATCGCAAGTAGATCTAATAAAAATGTACTATGCACCAATCGGAATACTTGTACCAAGTACATGTACATGTGTATACTTAACGTACTGATAGATCGTGCATGAGGTAATGGGTTTGAGCCTTAATCGACAGAAGCGTCATCTCAGTTTCCTGTCCTTTTGAATTGGGACAATGAAAACAATTACAGCTGTAATTACATTAAAGACAACAGTAAAATAATAATAATAATAATATAATAAAGGGAAAAAAATAATTAAAAGGCAGAAGAAACGAGAACAACAGTATCAGTAGAAGCAACACCAGTACTAGCAGCAACAACAACAGTAGTAGCAACAACACCAAGAACACCAACAAAAGCTGCAAAAACATCAACCACAGTACTGGCATCAGCAGTGGCAACAACAACAGTAGCAGTAGCACCATTTCCAACAAAAGCAGCAACAACATCAGTCTCAGCATGAACAAAATAGGTAGTAGCAACAACAGTTATGGCAGCATCGACAATAGGTGGGGCAACAACAAAATATTAGAAAAGCATCGGCAACACCAGCAGTAGCAACAAGAACACCAACAACAATAGAAGCAATAATAACAGTAAAAAACAACGGTACTAACAATAGCATCGGCAACACTAACACCGGCAATATAAGCAGCAGCAGCAGCAGCAACAACAACAACAACAATAACAACAACGATAGTGGCAACAACAATAACATCAACACTATCATCAACAACAACAACATCAGAAGTAGGGACAATAAAGCAATAGCAGCAAAACATCAACAGCAGTAGGCAACAAGAACAAAAGCTACAATAACAGCAGTAGTAGCATCAACATAGAAAGAAACAGCAACACCAACAGGAGCAGCAGCAACAGCAGTAGCAACGACAACACCAGTAGTAGCAACAATACCAACAACATGGGGAATAGTAACCACATCGCTCACCTGAGCGTGTTGTTTCACAAAGAAGCAGATATTTGAGATTGACAATGTGTCAATCCAGAAGGGTATGGACAAAGATCAAACTGTCATCTTCGAATACCAAAAATTAAAAAGTTATTTTATTGTGAAGAAGATTTTGGAAGTTATTTCCTTATATAAACCTATGTTAAACTTTGGACCCCTATTGTGGCCCCATCTTGAACCCGGCGGCAATAATTTGAACAAACTTGAATCTACACTGTATATGTAATGCTGCCATAATAATCTGATATATTGTACACTAATTGTTTTGATATGGTTTTTAAAGATATTTTTCTATATAAACCTATGTAAAATTTTGACCCCCATTAGGACCCCCTCTTGACCCAGGGGGCAACCATTTGAACAAACTTGAATATACATGTACATTTCATAATGATTTTACCCTATTTATTTGGTAAAATGAACACTTGCCGCTCTAAAGACGAAGACTTTTTAAAGATATTTTCCAAAATAAACCAATGTTAAACTTTGAAACCCTATTGTGGCCCCATCTTGCCCCTCTGGCTACCATTTGAACAAACTTGAATTTATGCTATATAATGATGCTTCCATATTAATTTGTAAATTGTACATCAACTATTCTTGATCAGAAGATTTTAAAATATATTTCCTAAATAAACCAACTTTGGACCCCTATTGTGGCCCCATCGTGACCTCGGTGGCAACCATTTGAACAAACTTGAATCTACACTCCATCAGGATACATTCACATAAGTTTAGTGAAATTTGGTCCTATTGTTCTTGAGAGGAAGATTTTTTAAGACATGCACCCATTTTTTCTCTCAAAAATCTCCCACTTGAAAAGGGCCTGACCCTTCAATTGGACAAACTTGAACCCCCTTTACCCGAATATGTTTGTGTCAAGTTTGATTGAAATTAGCAGAGTGGTTCTGGAGAAGATGAAAATACGAGGACAACGACGACAGACAACGGACACATTTTGATTGGAAAAGCTCACTTGAGCCTTTTGTTCAGGTGAGCTAACAAACAGCAATGACAGCACTAACACCAAAAGTAACATCAGCATCTGTAGTAGCAACAACAATAGAAAAAGCAGCAGCAATATCAACGGTAGATAAAAAAACATCAGTGGAAACAGCAACATTAGTGGTAGGGACAACATCAGTGGTAGAAACAACATCAGTAGTAACAACAGCAGCAACATTAGTGATAGGAACGACATCAGTGGTAGAAACAACATCAGTAGTAACAACAACAGCAACATTAGTGGTAGGAACAACATCAGTAGCGACAACGACAGACACAACGTCAGTGGTAGTAATAACATCAGCAGTAACAGCAAACAACAGCATCATAGGTGGTAGGAACAACATAAGCAGCAACATTAGTGGTAGGAACACCATCATTAGTAACAACAATAGCAATAACAACAGCAACATTAGTGGCAGGAACAATATCAGCAGTAACAGCATCAGCAATAACATCAGTGGTATAAATAACATCAGTACCAATTACAACAGCAACATCAGTGGTACAAACATCATCGGCAGCAACATCAGTGGTAGGAACAACATCAGTAGCAACAACAACAGCAACATTAGTGGTAGGAAAAACATCAGCAGCAACATCAGTAGTAGGAACAACATCAGTACCAACAACAACAGCAACATTAGTGGTAGGAACAACAGCAGCAACACCATAAGTTACAACAACAGCAACAGAAGCACACGTAATAGTAACAACAAAACAACTGCAATACCAGCAAAATTAAGAAACAGAACAACACCAGCAGCTGCAACGAGAACCTCAGTCGTAGAATCAAGAACGGCAGTAGTAGCAGTAACATTAGGTCCAAGGAGGGTAAGCAATAAATCAACAGCAATTTTAGCAACATAATTATCAATTACAACAACAATAATAATAGAACCAGCAACAGCGGCAGTACAACCAACATCCAGAATCTCAATCTCTCTCTCTCTCTCTCTCTCTCTCTCTCTCTCTCTCTCTCATGACGTCATATACGCAGAAGGAGTTTCGTTTTCAAAAGACATTGTCCCCAAAATCAATACCACCGATTGATTTGTAGGAACCATTTTGAAGATATAAAAATTTGAAACCGATTAATTGTAATCATAGAAGTGTAATGAAGTCTCTGAGAGTTTAATTATAGCAAAGTCTAGAATAAGTGCGTAACAGAGCACCGAAATGTAATAAAGTCGAGCAAATAATGAACCTGCTGGTGTAAGTCTTACAGAGATATAAATCGATATTTGCCATATTTATCTCGTTATTCCCCTAAGGTACTGCATAAATAAGGTACAGTGCAGGTACAGTTTTTCTTATAAAATTCAATGTTGAATGAACGGAATACTACCCTGTAAGCTTTTGTAAAAAAATATGTTGGAAAATTGTCCTTTGCTCGTTCATGCCAATGTTTTGATACTAGCCAAAGACCCGATTTATTTATCAAAACAGTGTTTTTTTTGCTGTGTCTTTTTGCCCCCTTCTGACTTGTTCATTTTCTTGGGCAATTGATTCATATCCTGTTCTATTTCCAGCTCAGGTAATTCTATTTAATCAAAACAAGGTCTCGTCAGTTCATCTTATTTCATTCTTCTATGCGGTACTGTTGAGAGTAAAACGGACTTTAAAACGTTTGAGACAGCAATGAAACTACGACTCTTGTGTACTGTGTTTCTTCAAACAGCGACAAATAAAGAGTCAAACTAGTAATCATAACCTAACTGAACCGTGGAATCAGATTCAGATTATATTAAAAAGCCAATTCAAGGTCTATGTAAAGCTTAACACGTTTCTGTAGTGTTTGTTCTATTTTGGTTTGTTCTATTCTGTTTCGGATTTGTTATGTTTGATAATTTTGCCTTTTGTCCTATTTCTAATTCTGCAAGGAAAGGCATTGTTTTGAAGGCAAATTTTTGTCATTAGCTCAAAAAGTCCTTATTGCATAGGTTTAATACAGAAAAAAAATCTTATGATTGAGTTCACTTTTGATTTCTTCCTATGTTATATTTCCTACATTCTATGAAAATGTGTACCGCTGATGATAAAATTAGATTTTAATTGATAATTCAAAGTAGATCATAGTCACATTTGTTGAAATAATGTTTTAATTTGTTAAATATTTCATTCTAAAATTGCGAAAACATTCGAACTAGTAGTGATTTTTATCGTGAGTTGTTTTGTTTGTTTGTTTTTAAATGAAAACAGTTCAAAGGTCTACATTTGGGATACATTGTACTTGTTCTTCTCGTTGATACCATATCAGGCCTATGTTCCCAGCTCGGCGTTGGATTGGAAATAAGAATATATATATAATATGACCCTAAGTGGTCTTCTTGTGCATGTTGAAACAACAAACGTGACAGGATAAGGACGAAGGCATTATAATGTCAAGAAATCAAGTTAACAGACAACGCGACCAACTCTTAGACCCCTTCCAAAATAAGCAACGGTGTACCTCCAGAAAGAATGTCTAAGGCGGGTCTAGATATTTTACTAATGTCAATTACACAGGAAATGTAAATTTAAAGAATAATTATTAGAAATAAAAACATAGGTCTTTGGCCATTTTTAAAAAGAATCATGCTTAAAATTTCAGGAAATCAATTTGTTGTAATGTCTCATGAAAGATGAAAATATGGTAGCTATTATTCCAGAGGAAGCATTGGGTGAACGATACATTGCCTTCATATCCAACACCATTGCAACTTTTAAAAGACAAACCGTATGGAATTTCCGTCCCTCAATGGTAGTTCAAATGATCAGAAAATTGTTTAGATATTATACAAGCAAGCAATGATTTTGTGGGTCGTATAACTCGAATGTCAGAGAACAGAGGAGATGGAAACTGAGGAATATATCCTTCAGTAAAGTTGTACTTGTGTTATATACGACCGCTAGGTGGGTTAATGGTTAAAACATGTTTGCAATGTAACGATAATGCAGATGTAAAAAACACTTTCGAGTGAGTGCATAAAATTGCATTCCAGTCCTTGAGGTTTATGTGCGACTGTTAAGAAAAAGTTTAGCAAGCAAACATGGAAATTCCTCCAGTAAGGAGAAAGCGATAATATTATTTAGTGGTTGGTAAATGCTATAATTATGTTATATTGCATTGAATAAAAGTTGAACGGCATATTGATGCATGTCTATGACGTCATCAGTCAAGTGGCTATAGCGAGCGTCTAGTGTCATATTCAAAGTCGTATGTAAAAGACACAATAGATGTTTGATCGCTATGTACTCTGCATTATAAATAAATTTTATGAGTCTTTCGGACGGGACCGCCACTTTGGGTCGCTAGAATAAAAAAAAGTTCTGTCCAATAGCCTGAGTGCCGAGCATAGGTCAACATTTGAACCCCACTGAAAACCTTGAGGGAGTTCAGGTGCTCCGGAAGGGTAAGCAATTCCTGCTCCACGTAAGGCACCCGTCAAGTCACCTATCTTTGTAATTTGAGAATAAGTCTAATAGTTGTAAACGAGAAACGAGGGGCGGAATTAGGTGTGCGACAAGGGGAACATTTTCTTCATTATCTATGACACCGATATTCCGTTACAGTCAACAAAGTAATGACAGCGAGCATAAACTTATTTGAGTGATGACTTCAATATATCCATTAGGGACCCTTGATTAAGGAGTCAGGCGTTAAAAAAACCCAAGGTTTACCGTAGAAGTGCAAATTTAAGTAACAATTATAATGAAAATAAATGTTCTGGAAACCTTAACGTCCACGATGAGGCATATATAATCAAGCTTGAATCATATAGATCGAGCTATCGAGCCAAAAAGACCACACAATAACTATCTTATGGGTCCAAGAACAAAATCTCCAATAACAGCACATTTGCTAGTAAGACATACCACGATTATTATCTTTTAGAGGAACTAAGGCTGAGTAGGTTTACGAGAAGTCCCACTTGGACATGTAGTACACTTATTAAAGGACGGAATATTTCAAAGCCACGTGACAGTATTACCCCAAAACTGACTTTCGAGCTGCCTTTTATATTTTGTTATTAATCTGTATAGTTACTTAGCAGGATCCAGCAAATTTTCCTTCAGAACCCCGTCTTTACCTCAAACAAAAAATACTAACAAAGGTAATTCACGAACACTGTATTTGTTTATCCTGAGGTTTATTCTGGGACTTATTTCGTCCAACATCGCTTTGATCAACACACAATAATGATGGAATTTCTAAAAGACATTATACAATGGATATGCTATGTTTGAAGACCAAGTCAGAATTCCAATGGAAACCAATTGTGCCACTTTTTTTGACAGACATGTTCCTTTATCCATATACACATGACGTTATATGTAAACGCTTGAAAGATGCCTTCTTCTCCATGACACCTGATTGATCCCACATGGCATCTCAGTTCTCGGTGCGTGTCATATATTTATTGGATTCACATACATGTACATGTATTATTTCATGAAAATGTGGATACACATTGCTAATTATTTTGAATTAAAAAGTTTCGGCAAGAATAAAATATATCACAAATTTTATAAAAGAAATCTCCAAATATTTCTCTCTTGTTATCAAAACATAGTTACAGACTGCATACATAATAGAATACATTCAACCCAGCTTTGTCAGATTGACGTTTTTACAAACCACTGACTTTGTGACGGACACAGTTGATCATGCATTCTGGAATTTATGACAACGTTCTTAGGTGATTATGAGGCATAGTGTGCTCATTGTTGTGGATTCCATTGACAATCTACTTGCTTTGAGGATGCTTAAATAGGATAACTCTTCTGCCAGAGATTCCAACTTGTTCTACATAATTATTTATATTTATACTACTAAAAATTTTGTTAAATTGTTCTGATATACAATTGCTTTTTATTCTGTATAACAAATTTGTATTACTCATGTGCATAAATATTTTCTTTATATTGTTCGAAATGATTTCGTGCGATTACAGAAGACGCAACAAAAGAAAGATAACTCGAGCAATGATTGCGACTACCACTGCAAAATGTGCGGCTGACAATACCATATTATAGATATGATTGAACATTAAATATATTAATAAAGTTTGACGTTTCCCTGCTTGGAACTGGACCTATACTATTTTCATCGTGGTAATTCTATTATACATTCTGATAGTACGGTCTTTGAAACAAAACTCTCTTCAAAAGAACAGGACGATGTCACAAAAAAGTCTTAAAAGTCTGGGATTTTAATAACGGAAATTTAACACGAAAGAATTTGAGTTTAGACATAAGTTTCTTTGTGAATATAATTCCTAGAGATAAGTGACTCTGTCTGTTTTCTGAACTGAAGAAAGAAAGTTTTTGAGGGTAAGACTACCGACAGAGCGACAGCGATAATTATTTGATACCAACTAAGCTTCACCGACTTTTATGTGTCAATTTGTTCATCTACAAATGTCACCGTATCTTTTGATGTTGTCATTTTATATGTTTTACGTTTAGAAAGACACCCCTAGCTCTACGTTATACAACAAAGAATGATACAAGGATACAGGAGAGGAAAGAGGTATGGTCAACATGCGCGGATCTACAGCGGGGGGGGGGGGGGGGGGGGGGGGGGGNNGGGGGGTGAACGGGTCGGGCAAAATATATACCAATATTTGTCAATTATGCTTAGATTCTCATTTTAACAGGGTTTAGCATTTTTTTTACAAGTCGGACCCCCTCTTGAAAATATCGACCCCCTGGAAAAAAATCCTGGATCCGCGCATAGTCAAGTACCCGTTTTATAAAACATAACTAGCATTTAAAATTTGTCTACATAAGTAAATCTAGTTGTTTGATTGTTTTTCTGTTGTACATTTGTAGTATACAAAGGCAATAACAACTAAATTAAACGTCTCATCATTTTCTTAAGATTTTTGGATCAAAGAATCTGAAAATGGTTCTAGTAATTTTTAAGGCAGAGACAACTATCTACAAACTATTCTGTTTGATCTTCATGGTTTCAGTATGATAAGTTGAAGTATGAGGAAAGCTCAGATCCTAAGCATAATTCTGAATGTCTGTAATCTGCTTGGTGTTACACGTATTGGCATCATACAGACGTTCCCTCCCTAATTTCATTTAACTTTCATGATTAAGTCTAAACTTAGACCCCACCAAACAACAGGTGAAGAGTTTGGTATATATTTAGAAAGATTGTTGTTAATCATGGCTACTCACGTCTTTGTATACATCGCGTGCTCACACGCATCATGGATCACCGAGATCGATTCTATGATGCTCGTGATGAGGGATGTCTTTGTAAATATGGGAGTTCATCTTTTATACATTCTGACTCAGGAATCACAGGACTGATTAAACTAACTACACCATATAAGCAGAAGACATCGATTGTAAACATAGACTGTGTACTGCTATATGACGGCTAATTAATCCTCATTTCATTCTAACATCACGGACGCAATTACATATCTCCCATGTTCGACATGTAGATACTATACCTAACCATCGCATTAATCAGCGGTGATATTTCATTCACAATGCAATGTTACTTTACAGCGCGACCATTTGCTGGTCAGAAGAAGAGCACATGACATTTTTAACCAAAACCGACATTTAACCGAACTAGAAGGGTTTCCGTGGAACATTTGCATCGGGTATGGCATGCCAACAGGGGACGCTGACTACTTCCGGGTACCTGGTCTCATCCCATTAGGGATTTGTAATTGTTTCCTATGTTGGGACCGTGGTTAATCCTCAACTTGTCATGTTTGTTTGGACTCGATAGGATTTGTATGTACTTGTTTCACCTTAGTCCTATGATGTTATAAGCGTTAGTTCAAATGATTTATTTTCAAGGTTTTAAAAGGTTAATTGATAAACAGTAATCATGATATATTCGACAGAAAACACTGACAGTGAATGATTTGAAGGCTTATATTACAGGACTAGTTTCATTTGAGTACGACTCTGGAATTACGGCGGATGTCACCGGATTGACAGGACATGCACAGTTCTCCATGTCACCATTTCTAAATGTCTTTGTTTTCTCCTGTATTCTTTTGAGCAAATGATTGCTCGATTTTTGTCAGCTAATTCCAAGTCTGCACGCTAATCTCTAGGATTTGGCATGATTGTATTATATTTACTATATAAATGTAGATGCGTGAATATAAACCTCACGTGAAATTCATATAATGATAACCTCTCAACATTTAACTATATCTTAAGGAGTCATTTCTATTGAACGATATAATACCACATTGGATCACGTTTATATAATCTTACATATTTGTAGATGGCCTTTCTTTTCTCTGGTAAAACATATCAATATGAACTTGCCATATAACGATTTATCGCCTGGGTTACCTCCCTTTGTCAGCAGACTTTCAGAAGATGTGTTATCAGAATGTTTTCCAGTGTCACTCTAAGTCAACTTTATTCTATCGTGATCAATCTTAATGAACATTCTCCATATTGACGATACTACTCAGTCTATGCTCAGATGTATTGTGTATTGACAGTTTTACAGTAGGCTTCCCTCTAAGTTAACATTTGTCACTGTCAGTGGCTTAATTAACAAATTAAATCAAATCTCACGGGAGTTACATGGAGTTTGTACACCAGAACTATCGTAATACGAAACGAAGCTTCAGAACATGGAGTTTGTATATGTATACCAGAACTGTCGTTATACGAAACGAAGCACCAATAAAAAAAAGTATCATATTTGCCCGCTAGAGAGCAGTTGTTATTCTTGAGTTGTCCATTTCATAGATTAGGAGATCGGAAATAATAAGATCATTGATAAGTAGGTACAAAATTAGGATGGAACTTAGTTCCTTCACGAATTAATTCAATGCATTCATTGTAAGAATCGTTTAACTACCCTCTGACTAGTATTTTGAATAGTTGAGGTTTCACAACGCAAACACGTGCAATCATAAGCATGTACTCATAGGCACACATATAATCAATCCGAGGAACTTATATCT
>JACSZP010001505.1:0-10756 GCA_016161895.1 Pinna nobilis
TACTCCATCGTCGATGTAAATTGCTGTCGAGAGATCGCTCATTTCAATTCCGGCAGTACATGAGTCCTCGATGTCATTATATATGGTAGCCACATCGTCCATTGGTACATCATGATGACTTTTTGACTCATTTCTTGCTTTACTATATACAAATAGACTTTCCTCTACATTGCAATGCAACCTGTCATCGTCCGGCGTCCTGGCAAATGAGTAAAGCGATAAATTTCTGGTAGAGGAACTATGGACATCATCCCGTGCATTTGCGTTTGAGTGAGCAGGTGCGCTATCCGCTTCTGTGGGCCTTGAGGAAATATTTCTACCATCTTCTGTCCCGACTTCCACTTCTACATTAACCAGATCACCTTGTTGTCTAAAGTAAAGATAATATATATGTAACAAACACACTGGAACTCTACTTAAGCACTTGCTTAAGAATGGATAATCTTTCAATACACTGTATTCAGCAGCTATAGCTGTAGCTATTGTTAAGCATCTGAGGTACTTAGGTAGAGATCAATTGTGCATGTTATATTTCTATATATACTACACCGGATATTGGGCAAAGAACATTTTCTACGTGTGTGTGTGTGTGTGTGTGTGTGTGTGTGTGTGTGTGTGTGAGAGAGAGAGAGAGAGAGAGAGAGAGAGAGAGAGAGAGAGAGAGAGAGAGAGAGAGAGAGAGAGAGAGATAGACACACGCGGACAACCTTTCCGGATTCTGTAGCTTTTTGTAATACATGGATATTCGATTATATTGCAAAGTATTAAATGAAGAAGCATGTTCTTTGAGCTTACCTTGTATTCTTAACTCTTCGGTACATCATAACAAGTCCAACAACTGTTATCAGAACAACCAAATGTACGCCTACTATAACTGGTAAATATAAATTAATACAAAATTGAATAACAAGTTTTCAGGTTTTGAAGTTTATCATTGAAAACACAAAAATGACAGTAAACGAAGAATAAATAAATAGAAGAAGTACATAAAATTTAGAATAATACAAGGTAAAACGGCCCTCGGTCTGATATTGGAATCTCGGTTGGTATGGTATAAGATACAGATTTTGACATGTATAGTTATTTTCAATATATATTTGAATCATCTAGAAAGATATTAAGAAATAGATTTCAGTTATTTCATAATTTTACTAACCTCATACCTAATTTCGGGGAAGTGAGTTGACTATCTCGTATAACAACTACAAAGGTGTGTTCAATGCCGTAGCCGCTACGAGTCTATGCGCATAGCTGACGTCACTCAACAAAGGGCAACGTCATTGTAGATTTGTTGAGTTACATCACCTACACACATTCATTTATGTCATCGGGGACCGAAGCGGAAAACTACCGAGGTACCCCGATTACAAATACGAGTCAATACACTTTACCGTCCAAGGGATGTCTAGAGGAGTTCAAAATGGGGTACGAAAAAAGCGGTGTGATAAAGGGAGGGCTGATACAGGGTATGTGATAAAGGACACGTGCTTGATCCAGTATCAAAGGTGGAAAAAACTGTATTCTTTAGTAACTATATAATAATGCTATGTATAGGCTTACCAAAGAATTCATAACCAAAAGAAGTTAATTCATTGTGTACATATGATTGATCTGTGGTATTGGCAAGTTCGCTATGTGTGACTTCTTTTATCATATAACTAGTAGTCTCCATAGACGACTCCGACGAGCTCACTTGTCTTATTTCAGTACCACTGGAGTTGTCACATATCCAGTCTTCATCAATTAATTTCTCCTCTGAAACGTCAAATCAACATGTCAAATATTTAATGAGAGACTCCTTGTTTCACTGTCAGCATCTCCCTTTCTTTATTTCCTTTGTCACTATTGATTTGTATATTTTCAAAAGGAAACTATGTATGCTTACTAATAAAAAGGTGACAGTAGATCCAAACTAATTCCAATTAGAAATCCAAAGGCAGACGAAACCATGGTTAAATCATAAAGGGACAATAACACAAACAGCAATCAACACATCAAGACGTTTAAAACCGAAAAATATAGTAATACGAACCTCAACAAAAACTAGGCTATTGTCATAACGATATCTAAGCTATTAACAATGAGATAATGAACTTGTTAGCGATTAGAAAAATTAAATGAAGAATGATTTTGGAACAGTCGATAAATAAATGAGGGAAAATTATGATAGGAGTCTAAAGATAAATCATCAAACATTTATCTAGTCGTTTCGGTCTACTACCACCTGCGTGAGGGCACATTCAGGTTTCTAATAGCAGGTCTCAGAAAGAGGTTTCTGAAAGGGTAAGGGTATCAGTGGACTCTTGATACTTGGTTTTTGCGAAAAAACTTTTGATTGAATTAACTATTGTATTAAAACAATTTTGTTATAATATCCAACATACCAGTTTCACATAGAATTTGGTATTCCTTCCGTCCATCAGGCATAAAAACTCGTCTTCCCTCTCTATCATTTGTATAGAAGGAACTATTCAAAAAATTTGCCACTTCCTCCATCGTAGTGGAAACTTAATAGAAATTATTTCTTTTATTTATGCATCCCTTTTGTGCATTAGATTGTAACAGAAAAAACATTTTACAAATAATATCGGAAATAAGTATAAGCTGATGCAAGGGCATTTCTACGTTCAATGCAAATTCAACAGTTCGTAAGGGATACAACGTTTGAGATTTATGGGTATTTTCCAAAAGATAACATAAAGAAGGAAGCTTCATAGATGAATTATATTGCCCCTTTGCTGTCAATTAAGCGGTATATCAAATCATAAAAATACATTTATGTATGACTTTGAATTTAATGCAGTCATGTGACTTTAGTTCCATTATCCCGTACACGTAAACGACAAAGCGTGCCTGAGACAATAATACAAAAAGATACTCGTAATAGAAACAGGGAATGCAGAAAAGGTAAAATATTGTTTAAGCTATCTAATAATTACAGCAATTATAGAATCGGCCTACAAAAGGTATAATAAATTAGTTATGTTCATATAATTTTTTTACAAGCTGATGCAGCGCCACTCCGCGGTTGGCTGTCCCTGTCCTTCGGATGTGACAGTAAAATCCGAGACCCCCTGTCACAGTAGGTGTTGGCACGTTAAAGAACCCTCCCTGCTCTACGTCCAGCAGTGCAGAGCATAGGCAAAATTTGTAGCCCCTCACCTGCACACGTGCCCGTCCCCATATGAGTGAAATATTCTTGAGTGGGACGTTAAACAACAATACCATACCATACCATACCATACCATACAAATTGATTGATTACTGTAAACTTACCGTGGTCTTTGAATTGATATTGAACTCTGAATATTTTTGTCCATCTTCTCAATTCACCGGATATTGTGACATTTCTGCACACCGGTGCTTCTAGCATATTTGTGCACAAAATGTTGGAAGTAAGCCAGGGTTCCTTTCTAGGGGAATGAAACTGACCTGTCCTATTTGCTGTTTATAATAATAATATTAAAGAGGTAATACAAATGAATCGATGATCGGTATATGAGGCTAAACACACTTCTTTGAAAAATTATAAAAACGAGTTTTGTACAATTGTCAAATTGAAATAGAATTCCTAAAATGTAGTTTTAATAAATGGGCATTTTAATTACGTAACATTAAAAGGACATTAAAACAAAGGTCCTGGGTCAATAGATTTGAAATTGAATTTTCCTACAAAATTAGCTATGGAATATGAGAAAAAGCAGCACTTAATGAAACTGATTTTCAAGGATTTCCGCCAGTGGAAAGCTTTTATGTCTGGTGGAATATCGATTTGTAACATAATGGTAATGAATCATGAATTGCAGATTCTTTCTAAAATGTGAGTACACATTAGAAATAATAAGGATAATGAAAAAAAAAGTTTTAACCAAAACCATTTATTAGATTTTTCGGTTAACTCCCTACATACCACAGATGTACGGCAATTGATCCACACAGTTTGCAGCTTCGTTTGTAACAATCGTTCCTGACACGCACTTAAAAGCAAGACACTGTTTGTCTATGTTCTCTGGGGAATCGAAATCTGAAATAAAAAATCAGTTCTAAATGATTTTGCGTTAACGAGTTCGATTGGACCGAAGACAATTGGTATGCTTATTCAATCTTACAAATGCGAGTTTTCTGATATGTTGCGTCTGAAACCAGGATACAAAAGAGGTTGTACAAAATCAAACGGTAGATATCTTAATTTTTATCAAATGCTGATTGTATTACGTCTGGGAATTAATTAGTTATAGGCCTTTAAACTTTACCCATCGATGCTTTCGTTTAAGTTACCAAACATGATTATGAAAAAAACGACAAACTCGACTTATAACTTTTAAAGTTTATAGTTAAATAAATTTGTTATGTACTTGACTTGCCCCCTTTAATGTGTGGAAAAAACCCGAGTGATTTTTGTTATAGGTAATAGTAATTGTTTTTCATCATAGCATCTCCAATATATATTTTAAACATATGACATGGTGACGGTGGATTTACGCAATATGCCAATTCACACCCTAGGTCATATAAATAATGAATTTCATTTGTTCCCCATTTCAAAGGCGGGTCAGACCTCAATTGTTATAGAAAACGTTAAGTTTACCTGACACATGGTGAGTTGGAAGTGGAGCTCTTTTGTATAGGCTGATGAAACCATTACCACCACATATTGCGCTGTCGTCGCAGGGTATGTTACACTGTTTGCTTTCTTTCGATTGTCCATATAGTGAATATATATCACACAGGCACAGATTGCTCTGAAAAATTGTAAATCGGATTTCAACAGAGAGAGAGAGAGAGAGAGAGAGAGAGGTTAATTTATCAATTCAATTTAACTAATCAATCGTTATCTTAAATCAATTCTCGATGTCTATTCTTTCATATTCCTATTCTACCTGTAAGACCATTTTTTTCTATTTCTCATACTACAGTGTTACCAGAGGAGTTCGATTTATATTCTATATCTCAAAGGAAGCTGAATGGTCTAGTGTTTATCGCCTAAGGATTGATTCTACAAATTCGTTTGGTTTTTTTTTCATTAAATGACCGCGTCCAACACGTGCAATGCAAACAAAAACTTTATTATCATTTCAATGTTTTGTTCTCTAATAAAAAGAAAGTCTCAACATTGCTTGTCTAAGGTAAAGTATAAAAAATGTAAGTAAACACAAATATTTCGATCGCTCAATCATTCGTTATTCAATACATATTTACCAATTAAAATGTTACCAATTGAAGGTTTTTGTCAGACATGATCTCTTATAAAAGGGGTGAAGTAGAAGATACCAAGGGGCACTCCAAATTCAATAAGTCAACGACAGACAAAATCGTGGCCAAAACAAAAAGGAGACAACACTACAAACAGAAATACACAAATACAATTATAGCTAGAAATGGAGTAACACGAACCCCACTAAAAATCGGGGGTCAAGTCAAGTGCCCCAGAAGGGAAAGTAACGCCTGCTCCGCTTGCGACACCCGTCGTGTCACATATATTCGAATACAAGAATAAATCCCAATCGGTAATTGATGTCGGGACTAGGTATCCGACATGTGGAATATATCTCTCATCCTCTGTTTTTACAGATTTGCCGTATTGATCAACCATGTCACATATCATCGAATACGGGAATGAATCTCAATCAGTGATGGTTATTAAAAGAAAAAGGTAGGGACGATATTAGGTATGTGACAAGGGGAACATATTCCTTATCATCTGTTTTACATGTTTACCATAACGGTCAACAAGGTCATGGTAGCAACCACAAACATTTTCGAAGCGAATACTTCAATCTAAACATTAGTAACCCTTGAATAAGTTGCTTCTTTGTCAGCAGCAACCCTCTATCAAGGAAATCCTGACAGAAAGCACATGCTCTGGAATATGTTATCAATTGAGAAACATATTCTCCATATGCAGATGCTGCTGGAAGCTGCCACATAAAATGGAAAGTTCACAATAGAGAAATTGAAGTCATCTCTTTTATCCTAAAATTTGGTTTTCAGCCGTCCTTCACTGTCAATCTCTAGATATAATCGAGCTATGAAGCAGATATGGCACTTTCCGTGGTATTCTTCATTTCAAGTTCATTTGGATAGATGCGATCAACATAGTCGACAAACTAATTGTATACTTATAAGTATTGTTCAATGAAAGAACCAAAAAAAGCCAAGTTCCTGACATTATTCCTAAGAAGCCACTGTATGAAGTCAGCATCATAAGAATAAAGAAATAAGTTAGCAAGAAGAGGAACACAATTTGTGCCCATCGGAATGCCCACGGTATGTTGAAAAAAGAACCGCCTACCAAACACAACAAATATATTGTCAAGCATTCCGATGATGTCATTTTTAGAGAATTGTTTTTAGAACAATTCAGTATGAATTAAAGTGGAATAAGCGATAGGGAATAACAACTTTTTTGGACAAGTATTTACCATGCCTATTTTAAAATTTTACTTAATTTTAAGATAGGTATAGTAAACAGTTATATGAAATGTGTTCTAAGCAATATTTTATTTTCAATCTATAGAACATACTCTTTAAATTGTTTGGTTTCCGAAAATATACGAAAGTTTATAGTGCTTAGGTGTTTTTCACGAGCCATTTTGTTAACAGTTATGCATAAAAATCGAATAATAATAATAATAATAATAATAATAATAATAATAATAATAATAATAATAATAATTATAATAATAATAATAATAATAATAATAATAATGATAAAAATAGTAATGATATTTATTATAAGTAATATTATAATAATGATAAAAATTATGATAATAATAATAGTTGCCTACTTCTTTGGCCAATAATTGAAATAATCATAACAATATCATCAAGCAACATTGCAAGGCCAATATTTATAATAATTACAATAATTATATTAATAATAATGCTCAGGAAATATGAATCATGATAACATCATATCTTATAATGGTCCGGGTTTCCAATCTGCGCTGAGCCACGCTGCGGTTGACCGTCCCTGTCTTTCGGATGAGACAGTAAAAAAATGAGGTGCCGTGTCACAGTAGGTGTTTGCACGTTATAAGTCTATCCCTGCTCTACGGCAAGCAGTGCCGAACACAGGCAAAATATGTAGCCCTTCACCGGCACACTATGACGTCTCCATATGAATTAAATATTCATGAGTGTGACGTTAAACAATAATCCAAAAACAACAACAACAACAACATTACAATGGTAGGAAAGGAAAAAGTAATACTCACGCCAATAGCAAAGTGGGATCTGTTTGGATTGTATAGCAGACAATGATTCTGACACCAGGCCAGAGAGATGTAAGGCATTGTGATAGCTTTGGAATAATTGAAGTATTGGAAACAACCTGATCAAATCACAAATGATAGGAGTCAAATTAACGTAGAAAGTACAACCGGATGCTATGGGGAAACGTCAGCTAGCGCATGCAAATGTGCAGGGTTATCTAAGGCGGTATCCCGATTAATGGGATAAAAACATTTTGCAAAGCTCAAGTGCATGGTCATTTTTTAAACAAAATTAAGTTGTACCACCCTTCCGTCATTTAAAAACAAATACATGTATAATGTTGTCAGAATATTTTTATTATACTCGTTTATAGTTATGTGAACCAACATAAAGTGTATTTTTTGTCATTCAAACAAACTTCATAATATTTTTTTTTCATATTTATTTTGTTTTTGAATGTACCTCAACATGCAAAACAAGTGCACGAACAAATCTAGTATTTTGTTCTGTACTACTGACAATCACAACATTTAATCGAACGAAATTTTATTGTAGTTATCATAGAGAATTAATAACTCTTAGTAAAACGCAACTTGATAAAACGGTCATTTCTGTTAACAGCAGAAGTAAAATTGTTACAAGTTACATCTATATTAAGTTGATAATATACTGGCCTATTGATTTTCTGACTTCCGCAGAAATTTTTGGCAACAGAGTCTATCTGCAAAGTTGACCTGTATTATAGTATAGTCAGGGACCACACCTTATGTGGGGCCTCCGTGGCCGAGTGGTTGGCGTGTTCGACTGCGAATCGGAAGAATCGAGTTCGAGCCACGTAAGCGCCACTCCGCGGTTGGCCGTCCCTGTCCTTCAGATGAGACAGTAAAAACGGAGGTCCCATGTCACAGTAGGTGTTGGCACGTTAAAGAACCCTCCCTGCTCTACGGCCAGCAATGATGAGCATAGGCAAAATTAGTTGCCCTTTACCGGCACACGGTGACGTCTCCATATGAGTGAAATATTCTTCAGTGGGACGTTATACAACAACAAAACAAACAAAAATCACCTTATGTAACAGCTTATTAAATATAAGAGCAATTTGTACATCCCAGCATGAATGTTGTAACAAGAGTTGCCTGAACTCTTCACTGATGTTTCACGAAACAGGGTAAAAGACCTTAATGAATTTGTGTGTTTATTACTTTGATATCTTTTTGTCAATGTTACAATATGATGTAAAATAAACAGTTAAGTATTCTTAATAAAAAATTGAAATGATAGTAGTCTAATTTATTCAATTATTACATGCATGGCAATATATATGCTTAAGAATGAAGTAGTATACGTATATTGAAAAATGGACATTATTGGCAAGCTTTTGAAAATAAAAAAATATCAAAGCTGATAAGTTTCAATGTTTTGTTGCCAGATTCCTTGGATATTTTGGTTTTAAACTTCAAAATGCACTTGGACTAATTGAGCAAAAATTTGTTGTACACGAGTTAACGACGGAGTGCAAATGGATATAATTAAGCGATTAACACATTAAACATGGTCAAATCAACGTTTAAATGTCCGTGATGGACATGTTTCGTCCGCGTTATTCGCCCTACTTATAGGCATCGGTCATGTCTGTTAAAATAGCGGGAAATGAATACAACCCGTAATCGTGTATTTTTGATTTTTCAAACGACGATATATCTATATATTCCATGCATATTTTTTGTATTTTATCAGCTACATCCTCTTATTATATGCTGGTGCAAATGTGATAGAGACATTTGAATTTGTTGATTCTGTGAAGATGAAAATGACTCCAAATGTATCTTTAAACATTATATGGCCGCTTAACTACAAGAATAAAGGTCAAAGTATTTTATATCTAATATATGTTCGTATTTATATTTATATCATTAAAGCTGCATTAGTGAGACAAATAATGAACTACACTGTATTTATCTCTTTTCGCCACTTTTATTTGAACCTATAATATGCTATGCTTCTGATTAAAATACATGACCAATAGTCCACGTATTGCATGTCTTTCTTAGGGAGAACAATTTCGCATAATATCTAATTTCTAATATATGCAAGCATATAAAAATTGTAATATTATAGGACTATTTGCAATAAATTTTGCAAAATTTTACAATCAATAAATTTCAGCTAACGCTAACGCTATTATTACGATGCCTTTTCTATGGCTGTGAAATTTCCCTCATGCAACAAGTGACATTGAACGTAAATATAATCTTTACACAGAGGAGGAAAAGTAAAAGAAACACATAAATACACAGACAAAAAATACAGACAGATAAAGATATGTACAAAAAAAAAACCACAGAGAGAGAGAGAGAGAGAGAGAGAGAGAGAGAGAGAGAGAGACGCACACAAAAACAGCAACATACATAAATACGGAGGAAAAAGATATATAAACACACGCACTTAGTGGAGTGGGTCAGACATGAAAAAGGCTTGAAAATTATTGTATACCTTCAAAAGATATCCAAGGAAGAGTTTTGTTCAAAGATCCATGCCAGAAAAAGTCGTCCGTCTTTCCACAAGGGGAACGCAATCTTTGTGAAAAATAAGACAATCTTTCTAGATCAGCCAGTTGTCCTTTATATATATCATGGCATCTTGTCCATGCAGCCCCAAATGTTAGATTCCGATTCACGTATACGAATCGACACTCTCCACGAACTGAAAATAAGAAAAAATCTTTTAAAGAAATTAGAAAGATACAGAAAACACAAAGATAAAAAAATAACCGTGTAAAATTCAAGTTTACATCACCCTATGAAAATAGAGAGTATGCATAAACATACATGTAAGATCAAAAGCTGATACAATCAGGAGATGTGCCAGCAAATTCATGTCAGAGTCTGTTCCTCAGTTCCAGTATTCAATGTCCTGAAATAAAAACACACGAACTTATTTTTAAAGCACTGCACTTTATACAGACATGCGCACTGAGGTCGAGAGAGTGTCCGCGGATGTTTCGTTTTCCTATTATCCTAATGCATGACACTCAACAATATTCATTTGGTTGATACATTGAGGAAATATTGCAAATTTAACATTCATTAAGTTAATATGGCTGTTTTAGTTTTGTTTATATTTCATACGACTTTCAACATTATTGTTGCCTAGTCGTAGTGGGTATCAGGTTTTGATAGGTTTCAGTTAGATCTGTTTTATTTTCAAGCAATTCCTCTTTAAGGTCTCATACCTATACTTTACAACTGTACATAACAAATGATATTTGACAAACATTTAATGTGCAATTTCAGTATGTTGTCTGCATCACTTTTCATATTAAGTTATTTTAGATATTGATCTATCGCTATTCCTGAGGTTGTAAGAACTTGTATAGGAGGTCCAACAACATGAGAAGTGATATCGAGACATTTTTGTAAGCAACCTCTTTAAAACTCAATCTTATTCTAGAGCTCATAGTAGTATTCTGCATCAATATGTAGACATTATCGGCTAATTCAAGATTCTATATCTTAAATGGATACGCCACCGTTTGTCTTTG